>JAYJMH010043218.1:0-14723 GCA_036873815.1 Phacellophora camtschatica
CTCAGCTCAGCTCAGCTCAGCTCAGCTCAGCTCAGCTCAGCTCAGCTCAGCTCAGCTCAGCTCAGCTCAGCTCAGTTCGTTTATAGATAAGGTTGATAGATAACACATATTGTTTCGTTTCATATTGTTTTCCACCAAACATTTTGGTATCTCAATACTTGCTTCTTCCCTATGTGTTGAACCTTTATAGCCATGAAGAATTTTGCTCAAGTGAACATTGTTTGAGAGAGTAATGATGAAGATGATGAGTCAATGTTCACATTTGACAGCGCATGTTAAAAGTATTGGCAGGCATTGCACTTGAGGTTATCAAATATACATAAAAGATTACATAAAAGAGTACATAAAAGATTACATAAAAGATTACAAGTACATCCTTTCACAAAAATAGTACATAAAAAGTACCAGCCTTTCACTTTCTGAATCTCACAAAAAAAACTTTCACCAATCCTAATTTATTTTCCACGATCTTACGTGCTTTAACATAAATTTTTAATGACCCCATTGATATTATGATAAAAACATTTGCTTGTAAACAATCTACGCATGGTGTATTAGCTCGTACAGGTTAAATAAAGTTTGGTATAGAAGGCGTGTTTTAATTGACATCAATCACATGAATCAATTCAGTTTTCTTACGCACTCTTTTTTTCTCACCAAAATTTTCCAAAAATACCTTTTCCTGATGTTGCTAATGAGATTGTTTTATTTTTTCTCTGCAAGGTGTCTTTTTGCCATGGTCACTTAGCTTTTCATGTTTTTCTGTCAATATATTGTTGTTTTGATCGTGTGAGTATTTCAGAATAGAAAGCAGCACTAAAAGAGTTTTTTGAGAAAAAAAGCTGAAAATTCAAAAACTTTTGCTCGGAAAGTTTAAAAATATTTTAAAATGCTGCGAGTAATTGTAAATATCATATTCGCAATTATAATATATAAATGTCGAAATTTTCATGAAGAACTTAAGTTATATAAATTAAAACATAATTTACAAGGTGACCCAAGAAAAACTATCTCTCTTTGTAGGGCTGTAGCTCAAAATCTAGGAGGCTGTAAATCTAAAATTGTTGTCAAAATGGCGTCTGAAGAGTAAACTTAGAGTTTGGAATCTCATCCAGTTATCTGCAACCACGTTTACCTCTCCAAAACGGGATATTAAAATTGCCCTAATCCGTGAGCTGTGTCAGCATTAGAGCAAGTGGCCTGTTTTAATCTCAAAATGTGGACTGGAAATAAATGGCGTTCCTTCAAATTGATTTACAAGCTCACAAATGAAGGCAATTTTGGTTTCACGATTTGGACAGGTAAACGTGATCGGAGATGAATAGATAATATCTCGAACTCCAAGTTTGCCTTTTGAACATTGCATTGAGCACAATTCAAGATTTGTAACATGAAGGATTTTGATCTACAGCTCTTCAAACAGAGATAATTGTTTGAGATTTCGGATTTCAACTTCCGTTTTGTAACGATAGAATTACAGTTTTTTGTAACACCAACAATAACGAAACAACCTCATTCAACCAACCTCATTCTCCATCTCTGGTATCTACCTCATTTTTCTGCATTTTAATTTACTCATGCGGAATAATAAAATCTCAAGTGAACGCTGGACTGACTCCTAAGACTCAAAAAAGTAAAAAAGCACAGGTCCAGCGTAAACCCAAAGGGGTAAACTCTTTTTTATAAGAACACATTTAATAAGAACATCGAGGCTCAAAATGTCAAAAAAATATGAGCATACATAGCTAGAATAAGCTCAGCCTCGAAGCCAAGAGTTCCAAAAAATTCTATACCGTATAGTGAAAGTAAGCATTCATACTTTTGCACGTTACTTAACAAATTTGGCACTTACAATATAAAGTAGAAGTAAAAATTGCGTCATAAATTGAGATAAAATTAGAGAAGAAACATCTGCGCAAAAATAAGAACATTTTAAGAACATTTGAGACTCAAATTCTTAGAAATTTAAGAGCATCGAGCCTCAGCAAAATTTATCTGGTTCTTATAAAAGAGTGTAATGCAGAAAATGTTCAGAAATATTCCTGAGAACAATGCTGTCTCCAGAAAACAATTCAGGGGGAGAGAGAGGGGAAAGTGGGGTTGCAGAGAATGTTCAAATATAAAAGTAACCACTTGAATGAATTTTATTTATTAAATAAAAGCATTGAAATCCCATTGAAGTAACTTGCAATTTTTTAATTAAACTGAGTAAATCGAAGACAATACTTTGGAACAAATACAGTACATTTCTCAACTACAAAACTAAACGATATCTACAAGTAGCAAGTAAGTTATTAATTTTACAATTCCTTAGAATTTCTAAGTTTTTCAAAAGTGAATATTTAACTAGCAAGTTTTGTTTCAGTTCAAGCTGAAACACTTGGAACTTTGTTTTAAGTACGAAAAACATATTAAAATTCTTCAAAAATATTTTCAATGAGTTTTAAGCCTGCTTATTTCATTCATCTTTCATTTTAGAATTGGGTTTCATTTGTTTTTCTCTATCGTCTAAACCTCTTAAAAGTTTGGAAAATTGTTAACAAATTAATTTTAGCATAAAACATTTGTGGAATAAAGAATAAAAGTTTGTTCAAATCATTTGGAATTTATACTATTCATATACATGATTAAAAATGGCAGTTTTCATTTTGTCCAATACTAGATTATAAATTGTCTTTTAATGTTCTGACTTTTCTAGTCAACGCAGATCGTTCTTCGCTTACGTTCACTTGGAGTGGGGCAACAAATAGGTCATTTTGAGAATAGTCGTATAGTAAGCTGTGACAATTTTCTGAGAAAATCAACTTATTAAGTGATTGTCTATCTGTGCACCTTTCAACATGCAAATTACCATCAAAACAGCTGGAAACCTCTGTGCAGGAATCACATGATTGTGTTGATGGATAGTTACAGTTGCTTTTAAGAGAGATACCCTCAATGTTACAATCATCCAAACAAAGGTGTAATTTGCTTGAATTTTTAAGCTTGTTTGGTGTTTCTTTGTCGTAAATATTTCCTTCGAAGTGCTTCAATTGCAATGTGTTAAGACTTTGAGAACGACGGTCACACAAACAATTCGATCTTGAACGATTTGAAAATTTACCATCAACAACAATTCGTTCTGTTTGTGGAAACAAACTTCCTCCAGTTCGACCAAACAAAGAAGAATAGCTGTTCGTTCGACAAAATTTTATTTCCTCAGAACAATGTTTGCAAGCTCGTAAATCTTTCTTTAGAGACGTTTTTGAAGACATAAAATGTGCAATTTTTTTAAATTTATTTTTCGGTGATGGCAAAGAACTTCTTCTGCCTCCTGAGGAACAACGTATGCTGTCCTTGATATTTTCTTTGTTTTCAATGCCACTCAGCGTTGTATCAAAATTCGTTTTGCATCCTATTGTTGCTTTATTTTCAAGCAAGCATTTCTTTCTATTTCCAACTATTTTCTGAAATATTTTTCCAAAGGCCATTTTGATATATTTTGTTTTTCTATATTTGACAGAAACATCCCGACTTATATCTGACAGTTCTTTCGTTGTTTCGTGGAAATTTTCAGGATTGTTGACAATCCCTTGCAAGATGGTCAATTCTTCTTTACTAAAATCTTCACTTGCAAACATTTTCAATGCGTTTTCATTTTCAAATGTTGTGTAGTTCAACTCTTCATCGAATTTTGATTCCAAACCTTTACAGAAATCCAACGTATCTTCCTTAATTTTGAATTTCATTTCTTCACTGCAATCTTCTGGAATTGTTTTAACTAAAAGTTCTTGAGTCTCATAATTTAGTTTCGGTGTATTGCAAAGAGATAAACTACTACATCTGCTGTTATCTGTGTCCGATCTATCACAAAAATAACCAGAATCAGACCACGATTCTGGTCTGCTTTTTACTTCCTGGCTATTAACAGAATGATTTTCAATTTGGTTGTAAACTGAATTTTCGAATACAATTTCGAACACATTATCAGATTCGAATTTACTGTTGCCGTAGAAATACTCCCTCGCCGAAGATGTTGACGATGAGCTTGTAGAAGATTCATAATTTGATAAAATGGAATCGTTTAGTTGATATCTTTCATCTTGTTTATCTGAACTACAATAATCACAGCAGTTATCCATATTTGCACTAATTTCATTGAAATCAGCAAAATCTTCAATTGATAAACTTTGATTCGAATCAGTCTTTTTATCTTCAGTATGAAGGATTTCTGCTTTTAAATTGTTGGAGCTTTCCGTCAAGAAATTATCAGCCTGTCGATTGAAGATATTTTTATAGCAACTTCTTTGAGGATTTCTTCCAGAAATATCTTCTCCAGCTTTAGAAATATCTTCTCTTTCGTTTCTATATAACGTTTCTTCAAGCCAGTTTGTGAAATCAAGTTCTTTTCTTGACAACTAATAATAATAATAATAATGATGATAAAAACAACATTTAAAACACAGCAGTTTAAAGTTTGTATAATGCTTTTTGCATACGTTGTAAATAAAAGTCCTGAAATTTTATTTTGCCAGTGTCTTGTCCTGGAGTTTTATCAGGCATAACAAAAATAAAAAATTTCAGTAGATGTCAAATAATTGCTTGACTCACTCAGTCAAAGATATGCACTATTTGAAACTAAATTATCATCTTTCAAGATGTACTGACAACTTTTAATATATAAATAACCATTTCTTGTTTATCTTATTGCAAAAGGAATTAATTCAAGTTCTTCAAATAGTCACCATTTCAAAATACACGCACTCTTCTTGACACCCTTCCTGCATCCTCGCATCATTTCCACAAACATTTCGCTGAGAAAACATCTTGCAACTGCTATTATCTGTTCTCAGCATCTGCTTATAACATTGAATTGTCTCTTCCAAAAACAAAGACCTGTCTTCAATTTCTAAAGCTTTTGAAATCTTTTCAAATTCTGTCTTCATTATCTCAATATTTCTGTAATGTAATAAAAAAAGTTTGTTTAAGGTGGATTTTCATTACATTATCTTGTTAAGGTGTAGAAAGAAATAATTAATTAAATGATGGCAATCTCTGGACTTGAATGTTTTAGTAAATTGCCTTATTCAATGTTTGTTGCCTTTTGACCATCTTATTTACAATAGAAGTAATAACTTTACATTGTATATGACTTTCAAGAAAATGTTTGATAAAAATCCATCAAAAATCTCACTACTAATTCAATTGATGTCTTTTTAAAAAAATAATAAGTTTAAAAAAAAAAATCGAGAACCAGCCCCATTTTATTGAAATTTAGGATTACCCGAGTTAGGGCAATATTTGAGTATTGAATAGTTTTACTTTGGAAGAAGAAACGTCTGGATGTCAAACTTAATTGCAGTGGATTCTGAAACACGGCAACAAGGTAAACATAATCTTTCTATGTCAATATGACAGTAATATGTTTTGTTGTTGTTCAACGTTTTCTGTCTAAGAAATAATCACCAAAAATAATAGGAAATAATTGGTTTCAATATTCATGTCATGCTGTTTAAATTTGATGGCTTCATATTGAATTTTAGCGTCATGCTCATATGTCATCAATTTTAAATTGCAAAATTACCAGCGAAATGATATGATTGAAATATATGGAACCTTGGAATATGAAGTGAATGGCGATCTTGTTTCTTGTACAATATTACCATCACTTCTTCCTTGCTTGGTATACTTGCTCAATATACCGTCAAAAGACTGATAAACTTGCTCCTGTGTTTGTCAGACTCGCTCCCCCCCTCCCCCCCTCTGTTAGAGATATTTCAGAGTCAAAATAAAATAGTAATAATAAATAACATTAAAAAAATATTTGCATGCTCTGGTACCCAGAGTAGCTCGCCCCAGGTCTGCATGCTTGTTGGTCCCCTTCAAATTCAATACGAGCAAGACTTTGGGCAAGTCGTCTCGATTTTATTAAAAATGGTGATTTTCTTTCACTTTTCATCATGATCTTGTCAAGACAGACAGAACAGCTTGAAAGAAATTCAATTTTTAAGTTTAAAAATTATAATGTTGAACAATGCGGCGCCATCTTAGTTTAAGTTCTAGTCATGAATTAAGCTAAAAGTGTAACTCACGGAAACAAAACAAACTAATTAAAATTTCGAATTAATCAAATTACAATAGCAATAGAAAAATTTACAAAGATTTTCAATAAAAAGTCTAGAGCCTAATTTTAAATTTAACTTTTTAAATTTAGTTTGAGGCCTAGACTTGATTACTGCCAAAATTGAATTAAGCCTTCGTTATTTTATTAAACTTTTCGCATAGTTTGGACGCTTGAAGCAATATATTATTAGCAACGTAAAGGTATGTGCCACCGATAATGATGGGTTTGATGTCAGTAAATTCTGTAAACGTGGGTGCAAAATTGAGAAAAAATTCTTTTTTGTAGACTAGATAATAAAAATTGTCCTTGCCAATGTACCACCAATTGTGGGTATACCGATTTTGGGTATACCGATTTTGGGTCTACCGATTTTGGGTATGCACATATTAATGTTGAGTATACACGAACATTTTAACCTTAAATATTGTTGAGCTTATAAAATCTCAGCAGCACACTCCCGTCCGAGTCCCACCGTTCTTCCCGATATAAGAAATTGCACTATGCAAACAATTGTCAAATAATTACAATATTTACAAAAAAATTGCCTTTATAATTTTCCGTTTTTATTCATTGTCATAAAATACATTAATTATAATGAATTCAATAAATATTCACATTTTAAAATGAAACAGTTCCCTCCTTCCAAAAGAAAATTTTTATTTTGTTGATTTTAGTTAAATTAATGCGTGATCAAAATTTCTTTTTCTATTTAAGCATGAATTATAAATAAATTGTAAATCATATGAAAAGAAGCAACAGTTTTTTTACATTTGCATTTGACAACAAGTGCAATAATTTTTGTTTAAAACAATTTCGATACACCTGTTACTGTTATCACCCATAATCCCTTAAAATACCAATAAACGCAACCAGTTCTATTTTATCTTGGTTTTATGATAACAGCAATCATGTTTGGCATTTGAACTTTTTCAAATTTATCTAAAAAAAAAACATCCTGTTATGGCATTGTTGTTCACAGAAAAAATGTCAAACAGCATATTTTATCACTCTTCCTGGTGGAACAAAAAATATCTCACATTTGCACATTTTAGTTTTCATAATTCTGTTTTAATTGAATTTGATATAAGAGGCTTTGCTTTAATCGTTTGTGTGATTTCTTATTTGGCAAATGCTATGCTATAATCGCTGTGTTATACTTAAATTCAAAATAGAGGATTTCTGCTACTTCAATCCGCTGAAAATACTACATTATGCCTTTGAGAAAGCGATAAACGTTGGCTTTCTTACAGCTTAGTATAGCTTCAGTATAGCTCAGGGTTTACTCGGTAGATTTTGGCAAACAAAGTATCAAAAATTAAGTTGACGCCGCTTACATCAACGTCAAGCAAAAAAGAAATCATAAAAACTAAAAGTCATCCATGACAACTTTGCAAATTTGGCTATACTTTTAGGCCACCCGATAATCCAAATTTTTACAATTTTAGCTTTTTGCTCGCTATTTTTATTTTATTTCCTTTTTTTAGTTCCTTTATTTAAAGTTAGTAACAAAGATATAGCTACATAGCGTGGCTAATTAAAACTAACTAAATGATTTTACAGCAAGTAATACGTTCTCTTCATCCCTTTAGTAATGCTAATTAAAGAAGATATGGAAATTATATTCAGCTTCAGGTTGTACAAGCTATAAAAACCGAAGGGCACTTTATACATTAAAAATATTTTTCTTAACTTTTTATAAATTTGATGAAAAGACTTATAATATTCCATATAATATAGGTGGAGCTTTGTGCACTTAATTTCTTGAACCCCCTATTCTTTTAAAGGAAAGCTTCTGGCAAGAAAATAATATTAAAAAAATTTTATTTGAATTTTTGAATTAATTTTTGGACGCTCAAATGTATCTGTATTATTTTCAGTTTTGTTCTTCACCTTTGTTTTGGGTAGCTCGTTGGCCAAGCTTTCTGGAAGCTGGACACGGTATTTTCAGAATAAAATAATTATTTTGTAAATTTCATAAAATTACATACTGTAGGTTAATTGAAATTTACGTGCTTTTCATAGAGTTGAAAACTAAATGTAATCTTATACGTGTGTAATTCTACGTAGGAAACGCTTTCTCCGGATTTTGGGATCTCCGAAAAATGTTGGAACAGTTCTTGCTTGGGGTAATCAGATTACGTAATGCTGCTTAAAAACAACTACAGTGACAGAACAACAACTAAAAACAACAACAACAACAGCTACAGTTACAGAACAAGAAGAAATTTGTTATGGCGGGAAAATAAACGTCCTTATGCGCATGCGTTTATGATGTAGAAATTTCTAGAGATGATTGGCTCAAACAACAGATCAGAAGCTTTGTTTAAAACAATACAACCAGGGTCTCGCCCCAAGAAGTCCGAGGACAAGATTTCGACGCCTTTTTCAACGGGGGAATTGCCGGGGCAAGAAAGCTGGGGCATGTACACGGAAGTGTAATTTTGTTCCGCAAAGGGAAATAAATTTTCCATTTTCTTTTACTTATAAATAAAAAGAAAATTCTCAGCTTGATTTCTTAAAAAATTGTGTATTGTTATAATCTTGTATCATTGGCCAGGACACAGAGCAAACGTCACTGTTGTTTTTATTGTAAAATACCTCCCTCTCAAATGACGTATTTCTAGCCGAATAACGCAAAACACTTTAACCAGAATCAATATTCAGGGTGACTCAAAACTTTTTCTGACGATTGAATCTTCAAAATTCAACATTATTACTGATTTAAGCAAAATTTACAGGCAGTGGTTTAGTAAGGTCTTGCTATTTTTCAAATTTATTTTTGCTCAATTGACAGGATAAACATTTAGGCCTACTGACCTGCTTTGACACATGCACACATGTTTTAGAACGAATATTAATGCTTTTAAAAACCAACTTTTCTAACTTAAATTAAAGGAGCTTAGGCAAAACAAATAATTTTCGCATCTGCCACTTACTTTCCTTTTTATATCTGCATTTTGAAAATTTATAACACAAACTTCATGATGTCCCATAAAATGATGTGTGCTTGTAATTATGTTTTCTATCATTACGTTCATACCTTAAACTCTTGAATATATCTTCTTGTTTGTATTTTATATTAATTTATTATTTCTTGCTCACTAACCATATTTCTATAAATAGCTTATCTCAAGAAATATCTAAAAATGTTAATTGAAATAAAATGTTCTGAATTTCATACAGAATCAAAAACTAAAAAAGATTTAAATAAAAGCAGTTATTTTTATAAAATGAAATTAAAGGTTTCAAAGTTAAGAAGTGACATGTAAAGTAAGGCGCTACAAAGCTTTTCAGGTTGTTGACTTGACTCGATATACATGTGTAGTGTACTCAAGAACCATGTGGTCATATCAGTTCCTCAAACCCCTCAGTCATGTGGTCACACTGCGTCGTGTGGGAACCTGGAACCCATCTGATAATACTATATGTGTTTAATCCAGTACGACCGCTTCAAACCCTTCAGTCACGTGGAAGACCACACCGCGCTTATGGGAACTTAAAAGCCGCTCAGATCAAATTGGAGAGGGCAGTATACATTTCGCATCCAGGCGTGGCTAACAAAGGATGGAGAAATGAGGTAGTTTAGTGAAGTGTCCAGAAGGTAACCCATCATGGTTTTGGACCTAACTACACTCGACCAAGCTTAAGTTTAGTGATCTACACAGGGAACTGCGTAACACGCTTTGACATTCGATTCCTTCACTGGTGGTGCCAAAATTTTGCATTCATCAACTATCATGAACTGTTCTTTTTGGCAAAAAGCATGCAAATACGTTTTTCAATTTTTCTGAAATTGCCTTTTATTCATTTCCTACTTCAAATTTAACAATAAAGCATCTCATGAACTTCTTTCCAACTTTGTGTTTAAAGAAAGCATAGATTTATTTATAAAATCATCATATGCAGGCAATATAAATACGAAAATAAAGTGTTTTAGTTACTATTTCTATATTTTCTTTCAAGACTTTCAAATAGCATGGTATATTATTGTACAAACCAATCCCTTATCCCTTCAGATATTGGATATTGGCTGGACGTGCGTGCTCACGTAGTATCAGTTCCTAAAGCGGACCAATCACACGGAAGACCACACAGCGTCGTAATGGAGCTCAAACCCCTCAGATCATGCAGGAGAATAGAGCACACATCCCGGCATGGAATTGACGATTTAACCTCCCTGTCGACTCTGAAGGACGAGGAAATGAGCTAGTCCATTTCCCATGTAAAAGACCCTTACTTATTTTGTTATCATCTTGTGTTTTTATTTATTGATCTATAATATATGAATATTTATTTCAGCGCTTATATGGCATGAAAACAAAAATTATAGCAATAACGCCAAGATGTCGTTCTCTGGTTTTGAAGATACCAAAAATTTTGATTGCCATCCGGCATAACTCAGCGGTTTCTTGTTCAAATTTGATGAGAAAAATGTCAATCTTTAAATTAAAACCTGCTTTAAATGATAAACTAAGAGAGAGAAATATTAAAGTCAAAGCCCCTCCACAAACCCTTAGCCTTTTTGGGACACCCCAAGTAGTCAATGAGCCTACCTTATAGTTATTGATGCTAGTTTTTGGTTATTGATGTTTATTTAGTCCATTGCTAAGAAGGTTGCCACAATGCAGGTTTTTTTAATCTCACTCGACCAAGCTTGACTTCAGTGATCTAAGGGAACTGGAACTGTGTAAATCTCTGAGACACTCGCTTCTTTAGCTTCTGCAACTTGATTCCTCTCACATTAATTAATTGAAATCCAGTTTTACAGTTTTACAAATCTGGATGCTTAAATGTTGAGAAACAAACAATGCTCTTTGAGTTACTTAAAAAAAAATATTAACATCATTCATTGCAAGAAACGTTCGCTGAAAGGTTTTTACTTACTTAAATATTCTTGTGATCTTCTTCTTTGTAAATCAACTGTGTCAAATTTCCTTTTATCATCTATAGAAAGATCTTTATAGCACTTTAGATGTTTGATCTTCTTCTGAATTCTGTTGAAGAAATAGTGGGGTCCGCTGCTCTCTTGCTTATTGAAAAAATGCAATAGAACACACGTTTTTTTCTTTTTCATATATCATCTGCTTGTTGCTAGTCAATCGATTTCGTGACACAGCGGCCGACGTTAAATTATTAATGCAATTCTCAACCAGACGGAGCCAAGATCTTTCATGCCGTCGTTCATTGGCTTGAGAGAAATCAATAGGTTTACACGAAACAGTGAATTCATGTAGCCAAGAGGGAACAATCTCTGATACTCAATGTACTTGGAAATTAGAAAATACTGAGAATTGTTGAAAGGAATGAAGGGATGAATAATATAATTTTGACTATGATTTTATCGAATGGAAATCGCGTGGGCTTTTATTGAAATATAATCATTTGGTATCTTATGTTTTTTTTATCAAACTTTTAGCTTCTTTACACAGCCAAAAATTTAATAACTAGGATTTTGTTATTTAAATATGTCATAATTATGAAAAATGAGAAAACTATGTCATAAATTTAAATAAATTATAATGAATTATATTAAATTGTAGTAAAATATGCTAAATTTTAATGATTTATCGTTTTTAGTTTTGGACTATGAATAATAATCCATTTTTACCAAAAGATGATAAAATTTGAAAAATGATAATAATTATCAATTAAGCATAAATTATCTCAAGCGCTATCTCATATTGAATCTTCCATATTTAGTAAAAGAGGTGGAAGAACAAGGAAAACTGAATTTTTGTCCTGCCTCTTGCAATTTATCAATTAAGAATCTTCGAAGAACAAAAGTTTGAGAGAGAGGTTTTGCTGGATTTCGGCCTTGATGGGAGTCTTTCAAATTACCTATATCGTATTTGGAGAGCACCAATAAAGTACGTACACTTTAATTTGACTATTATTTTACCCCCTCCCCTTGTACACAAAAAACAACAGAAAAAGGTGACAATATAAATAGATGTATGTTTTCGATTTACTTTCATTTTGAATGCTTTTAAATTTAGATTGCAGGCCAAATTTCTCAAGACAAAAATAACTAAAACTACACATTACCTACGATGACCTTCTTTCTTATTTTGTCTACAGATTATTCGTCTCGTTCTTTTTTAATATTCATGATCAAGTCATCTCGTGACTTTTATTAATTGCACCATTAATCTCATTTAGTTAAGACAGTCGCCATTTTGTCTGTTGAGAAAATATGCTTAGCCAGTCGGCACATGGATATCAATGAAATGGCCTAAGCACGTCAAGTTTATATTAAGAACAGTTTCTTCAATTGCAGACAAATGGGAGATAACAGCAGATATTTTCAAAAAATCCTCTAATACGGCTTACAAATCTAAGCAAAAAGCTGAGGAATAAATTGTCGGCAGGTTTTAATAAAGGAAACACATGAGTCCATTTTTAAAGGTGGTTGAATTTATTAAAAAATATCAGTTAATTATATATATATATACAAAGATTTTGAGTTTTAATTTAAATGTTTCCACGCTTTAGATATTGAGTTTATTTTCAAAATGTGTTTCAGTGAAAATGTGAGCTGAGATTTTAATTCAGTGTGCTGTTGTGCCAGTTTTAACATCTTAAAATTTTATTACTGTGCAGATGCGAAAAATGAGAGAAGACTTGTTTGACAATCTAAGGTTGGAGAATTATCTTTGTGAGATTAAAAAACAGCAAATAGTTGTAATTTAGATTCAAAGACTTAAAAATGGTTCATGTGCATTGTTTCGGTGAAGATCAAAGGAATTATAAAGGCACTCTGCATGAATAAATAAATTTTGATTTTGGAGCTGAAAGGCTAGGTCATATCAGAAATTTCTGTTGGAAAAAAATTTATTTGCTTCTTTCGCTTTTTCTCACATTTTCTCGCATCGTTTGATTTCATTCGTTTCGTCAAATTAACAATCATAAAAGTAATTTTTTGTACGAGCATAACTTGCAAACAAGACACCATCCCAAATAGGTATATTTTAACATAAAGAGCATTTTGGATTTCTCTAAACGCATTTTGAATTTTTCCTCACATATGCTTTCTATCTCTGTGTATTTATAAGTACACTGATGAATTCATTTGTTAGTAATTTGAAAACAAGAGCATGTGTAAAGATTTTATTGCTACACGCAAACAAACAAACTAATGAAGTAGGCCTATTTTGATATAAAGAGCATTCTTAATTTGTTTAAAAGCATTTTGAATTTTTCCTCATATATGCTTTCTATCTCTGTTTATGTTATAAGTACACTGGTGAATTCATTTGTTAGTAATTTAAGAACAAGAGATTTTATTGCTACACGCAAACAAACAAGCTAATGAAGTAGGCCTATTTTGATATAAAGAGCATTCTTAATTTGTTTAAATGCATTTTGAATTTTTCCTCATATATGCTTTCTATCTATGTTTATGTTATAAGTACACTGATGAATTCATTTGTTAGTAATTTAAGAACAAGAGCATGTGTAAAGATTTTATTGCTACACGCAAACAAACAAGCTAATGAGGTAGGCCTATTTTAGCATAAACAGCATTATTTGTGTTTAAATAAAACATCGTATTAAATATTGTAATAAATGCGTTATAACCATCTCTTTTATTTCATTCAATGTTTAATGTTTTTTATTGCAGATATAATAGCCCGAAATTTCAATTTTTCATAGTGATAACAACATATAACTGTATGATCGATCTGTTTTGCACTGACATTATTGGTTAAAAATACAATGAAAAATATTAAAACCCAGTTCTTCTTAAGTGCTTTTACCCTGATAAAAATACTGAAAAATATTTTTATTGTATTTTTATTCATCTCAAAAATCAGCAATGTTGGGATAGACCCCCATATTGAAAATTAAGCCCCCTCCTCTTTAGAAGAAAGTTCTTCATGTTTGCATTATGGGCTGCCAGCATTTTGCGATCTTTGGTCCCTCAGCGTCTCTTTCCGCTTGCAACCTGAAATACGTCACCGTCTAGACTGATTTGAAAGTCTTTGTGGCGCCAGAGCAAAAATAAATGCAAAAACAAGACATTGCCAGTAACTCGTGGCTACAAAAATTGTTCGAACTAGAATTGCTTCTACAAAAAGACTTTTTGAAAATGAAGTATTCAAAAAATTGCAAGAATTTGATATTTATTTAATTTAATAGATTTGGTACGAGAGAGTTGCCTGATTTTTTTTAGAATGGCGGGGGTAGCAAATCACTCGAAAAGTAAAAAGAAATCGGGCTGAAACTGAAATAAATTGTTCTCACGAAAAAACGTGCATTTGAAAGTAAGCCACGCCATCAAATAGAAACGTGAATCACGTCATGCAAAATTCGAACGTGAATCCCGTCATGCAAAATTCGAGCATGAATCACGTCGTACAAGATTCGAACTTCGTTCGACGACACTTCATTTTGAATCACAGCAGGGGATTACAAGAAAATCAAATCTTGAATTGAGAAAACTGGTTGCTGAGGATGTCTAGACGAAAGAATGAAGTTTTTGTTTTTGTTCAATGCATTACCTGCTTTCGCAATTCTTTTCGGGCATCTTCAGCTATCAGTTAAATTGACGAAGCGAAAAATACACATGCATAAGATCATGCTTTCATTGGGGGGGGGGGGGGGGGGGGGGGGGCCAATG
>JAYJMH010043229.1:0-14723 GCA_036873815.1 Phacellophora camtschatica
TGCGCCATTATGGATTTATTCAAAATTTTGCTCAATGAAATTTTTGACTTCAAATTCAGATTCCGCGTACAAAACTTTTCACCCCAAGACAATTTTACGGTCAAATCTCTTATAAATTCTCAAACTTTAAATTCTTCTAAAATCATTTGTAGTTAGGAAAAAATAATGAAAATTTATATATTGACTAGCTTTTTAATTTGCAATCCGAATCTCAAGTCAAAAAATTAATATCTTGAAATTTTGAAAAATTCCCAAAATGGCGGACTTTGTTAAAGTGGTGTATAACCATACCAATTTAGCGAAAAAAATTTAAAATTCTAACTTACTTATTGAATTACTTTATTACTTTTATTACTTATACTTAATTACTTACTTTCAATGTTTTATGTGTGGGGTCAGTCATATAGTGGTATTACTTTAGAGGAAACACGGCATTAAAATTTTGAGTCTATATTCAACATTTGAAAAATGCACCATATTTGAATAGGGTTCGAATGTCTGCTGACATCCCATACATTAACATAACCCAGCCAAAATATATAAGGAGGTACTGGGGTATTTCGGTTGGTAGTAGAATCAGGGTCTAAACCCTAGTAGAATCATAGTCAAGAGAATGACACACACCATTTCTAGATGTATGACAAATATATAATTCGCTCTTGAAGTATACTTTTGAAAGAACCTTCAAAAACATAACGCACAATTTTTATTTGTCATAGATCTTGAGATGTCATAGATCTAGAGATGTCATAGATCTAGAGATGTCATACATCTAGAGATTTATTCTCTTAAAAATATCCCTGGTAACGGGAATAGAATAATACTCTTAGAATTTCAAGAATAATAGAATCAACAGAATATATGTCATCAACAGAATAATTATGTCATCAACAGAATATTTGCTATAGCTTTCATCTAATTTCGATAGTTTCCAATAACATCTTCACCTACCATTAAAATGTATTTGCAAATTTTGTAATTCGTTTCATTTTGCTCTGAAGAAGCCCTGTATGCCAGGGCGAAATATTAGCCTTGACGTTTTGTTAAATTTATCATCTTTTTGTGTCGTTCCTGCCCATTCGTTTTTACTAATTACTTTGTCACAAATATCTTAGGATCGAACGAGCAGCCTGCAAGAGTGGCCTTTTCTAAAAAGCACGATATATATTTGATATATGACAATGAAATTTTTCATATGTATACAGACACCATCCATTGTTCCGAAAAAATATTGTTTTAAAGTTGATCACATGGTTTGTTGCCAGGCAACAAGAGTAAACAGTTACTACTCTTGAAATACTTCTTGTGAGGACATATATGGGAATTATTACAATAAAAACTGCATTTTAACTGTGATAAAATAGAGTTCGGAAATTAATCTTCAAGTTTAGAATAATGCCAGCTAAATATTATTATGTTGACTACTTCAAAATTGGAAATTAATTTTATGAAGGGGGGCCATTTGGGATAATTTGAAAGAATGAATCCCTGCTATAAATTGGTAGTGCCAAGTAATTTGTAGAACCAAGTAATGACCAAAAAGGTAACATATAAAATAAAATAATAAACTATAAATAAATACATAATCAATAAACCTGTTCACGTTTTCAGAACATAAAGAACGGAAGGCTAAAAGAAGGCATTTTTCAACAATCAGAGAATTGTATGAAAGAGAATTGTATGAATTTCAAGCTAACTTTTGCCCCCAACGTGATTAAATAAACTGTCTTTCAGTGCCTGTGACATCAGTCCATGAACAGCCTCGATCCCAGTTTTGCAGCTGAAATAAAAAATAAGTCAATGAAATAAAAAGATAAGAGCATGTGACATCCCCAGACCCATGAAAATTACTATTTGATGTTAAAATATACATTTAAGAATATTTCATATTATTTGTAATACGACGGTACAAATATTATAATTCGATATTAAAATATACATTTAAGAATATCGTATATTATCTGTAATACGACAGTAATAATATTACAATTCGATGTTAAAATATACATTTCATAATACATTATCTTATTTGTAATACGACAGTACAGATATCTAGTATTTTCTGTTTATTATCATATATCTAGTATTTTCTGTCTACTGGGTGACCCAAAAGCTATCCGCGTTTGAAGGGCTATTTTTGGTTTGAAATCCATGAGGAAAGAATCTCAAATTGTATAAACAAAACGATGTCCAAAGGGCAAACAAAGATTTTAGGATATTATCCAGTCATCTGCCATCACGTTTTCGTGGCTAAAACTGGAAAATAAAATAGCCTTCAGCCTTAAGCTTTCAAGTCAATAAAAAACCCATAATTCGCTTCCAGTCCACGTTTTCATAGACTCCGTTAAAGAAAGCAGGTTGTTTTAACGTCAAAACACGGACTGAAAATAAGTACTAATTTTTTTCGCGTTAACTTGAAAGCTCACGAGTTACGGCCATTTTAATTTCATGTTTTTGACAGGTAAATGTAGTTTCTGATGATTGAATGTTATCCTTACTCTAAGTTTGCCTCTCAGGCGTCGTTTTATGCATAATTTGAGATTTCTGGTATAACAGATTTCAAGCTAAAGCCTTGCCAATCTACTAATCTCTTCCTCGATTTTCAAACCGGTGTTGTCTTGACGTCCACGCAATAGTTTCAAGGAAAAGATTGAAATAACATTTCAGTTTTTATGTCAATGAAACGTTAACAAAACGAAGAACATTTTACAACCAAAACGTAGAGTGGTGAAGCCTCTGGTTTGTTATGCTTTTGTTATCTTGAATACTGTTTTTGTGAACGAATTTGTGCAATACTGTTCGAGGGTAAGTACCCTATTACCCCGCATAAAGGCGCATGCGCTTACAAGAGAAAATTCACGATTTTTGGATCTAAAAAAGCAAGAAAAGGCTGTTCATAAATAAGCGCATGCGCCTATATCTATTTGATCAATATTTTCACATTATGTTGCATGAATATTGGCTCAAAGACAACAGAATATAAACAATTATTGAGCAAGCTGAAATCAATGAATATAAAAATGGCTCGGAGGTACGAAGTCAGTTTAAACTTAAAGGACAATTCACAGAAATTAAAAATGCAAGAAATATTATTGAGGAGGCATATCAACGATTGTCAAAGAATGAATAGCAGCCGACAGATCTTGATTGATGTTTAGTTTCTCATTTCTTCCTGCAAAAGCTGTATTTAGTGAAAAACGGTCTGCTTATAAGCGCACTGCTCCTATATCCGGATATAAGCCCACGCGCCTTAAAATAGGGTGCACCTTAAAATGGGGTGCGCCTTTAAGCGGGCTAACATGGTATATACGCGAAACAATTGGTTTTAAAGCACTTTTTAAGATGCTGCAAAATCACAATCAAAGGGCTGAACGGTTCCTTTCCAGGGCAAAAACCTACCCGGTGCCCCAAAAATGGCTACATGTTTCCAAAGCTGCTGTGGAGGAGCTCGAGTGTGTACTATTTTGTTTCTGTTTCAGTTTTATAGAAGAAGTTTCAGTTTGGTGTATGATACCTTGTTTGGCAAAATTGACTCAATAATCGCCGAGTTACGGCAAATGAAAGTGCAAATGCTGTGTTTCTGCAAAACCAGAGATTTCGATAATGATTTTAAAACGTAAAAAATAACGTGATCAGTTGAAATTCCTGATGTGTTTTGTTTACTTTTAGCCGAATTTATCCAAGGAAAACATTAGTACGCCAAATTCTGAATCAACCATTGCACAGGAAGTTAGAATTACTCAATAATCTAAATATTTAAAATAACTGCTCTGGAGTCATTAAATAAGTTTTCATAGGATATCCTCCTTGACCAAATCAGAGAATGAGCTTTTTCTCTTGTTTCCTTAGTGTCATTACCTACAACCAGTAATTTAATGTCAACGTATCGTTACGGTTTGTCATTCATTCATCAATAATATTTAAGTGTTAATTTCAAAGCTATTTTGTCATTAACCAAGGTATCAAACTTTAAGTTAAGGACTAATTTATTAAATTCAATCAGAAACAGAAATATCAATAGAAAAGCTCCTCCACAATAGCTTTGCAAACGTGTAGCGTTTATTCTGGGACACTCCGTAAAATTTTCTTTCTTGCTATGTTGTCGATACAACAAGCGTAACCAAAATTTACGAAAGCTTCCAGAAGTTATCAAAGATTCTGAAAAAAAGTTTCTGACCAGCAATATTTTATTAAATAAGGACTAAGATTGAAAACCTCAGATGTTTAAATGCGACTGCTTGCAATATATGTATGGAACAACCACAAATAGTGTTATGCGCTTAAAAATACGTGATATCTGACAAAAAAGTTGCAAAGAGCTATAGTATGTGATGTGAGTTAAAGTTAAATTAGAAATGCTTTCAAACTTCAAAGAAATGATTTCAAAATTCCATTTTTCAACATTCAAAATAATTTACCTGTCCTTTGTTGCTTTGGCGAGTTTCCCGTCTTCTCTTTTATCAGGATCAATACTCAGCATAAAACTGCCCGATTTATTAACCTGAAAAAGAATATGCATATCAGCAAGCATGTAATAAAACATATTTAAACCTTTGCCTTTTGATTTTAATTTATTAATCTCAAAGGCATTGAGTCATAGTTAAATAGGCAGGGTATATTTAAATCAGCTAGCACATGAAACATTATAGCGATCGAGTCACTTTCAACGTAATTGATGTAATCTCAAGGCAAATTAATCCAGAATATGATTCCAGATCATCTTAATTTTATTAATATTCAAGGCATTGAGGCATGTTAAATAGGCAGAGAATACCCAAATCAGCTAACGCATGAAACATGATAAGGATTAACCTCATGCAAAGAGTCACTTTCAACGTAATACATGTAATCTCAGGGCAGCTTAATCCAGAATATGATTTTTAGAAAAATCAAGGCGAACTTCTACCGTCCATAACAACACAGAAAGTATATTGAATATAAAGATGGATTTACCTGGTTTTCTCCTTGTTCTAATTTTTCTGATAAATCTGATAATTGATGTGTTGTGTACTCTGCATTCTGGAAAAAAATTCAGTTATAAAAAATACAAAGCTCGGTACTTTTTCCCAAATATTTATGACGTGCTATGCTCAAAACACTACTTAAGAAACCTTCTATTGTTTGATAACAATAAATTATTATATGATATTTGCATATTATAATGTGTGTCATGCAGTCTGCATTCTAGAATAAAATGTATTTCATATAAAATACAAAGATCGGTAATTTCTCCCACATATGTATGACGTGCTATGCTCAAAACGCTACTTAAGAAACCTTCTATTATTGGCCAACAATAAATTATTATATGATATTTGCATATTATAATGTGTGTCATGCAGTCTGCATTCTAGAATAGAATGCATTTGATAAAAATAACAAGATCGATAATTTGTTCAAAAAATGAGCAAGTGACATGCTATTGCTTGCTATTGTATTATCACAATAAATAGATTATTGTTTACGAATCTGTATCACTTACTGTTAATAGTGGAGACGAAGACAGTGTGTTTACCCAGTACCTATTCCACAAAGAGTCGAGGAGTTTTTGGTCTAACGCCGATTTGAAGTATGAAACATCCAGAGAATAGTACCTAAAATGAAAGAATGGATCACATCAAACATTTGTAACACATGTAATTAATATAAGGTGATTGAACTAGCTTGGACATATGTTGAGACAGCAAGAAAGGACGCCAGCAAAAGCAGCACTGAGCAAAAGCAGCATTTAACAAAAGCTTTCAATTAAACAACACGTTAAGCAACTATGTAGAAAAGTCAATCAAAATTCCCACAGGGTTAGTGAATCAATTCTCGAAACATTTTTAACGAAAGATAATTCGATGTCTGTCCACAAAAAGAATCTGCAGTTGCTCATGACAGAGATTTATAAAACCAAATCAAATCTCCGTCCAAGCTGTATGAACAAATCTTCAATGAGAAAAAAAAACATTTCTTACCATCTCAGAAATAGCAACATCTCAAAGCTTCCCAAATCTCGGAAAACTTGCCTTGGCATATAAAGTGCTGCATTTTTAGGAGGTAAACTCTGTAATTTACATCCAGATAACATCAAAGAATCAGGAGACTTATGCCTTTTCAAAAATCGCATTAAAGAATGGAAGGGCGATGATTGCAACTGCAGATTATTTAAGACTTAATTTTCGCAGGTCGGGTAACTTGATTGCAAATAATAAAATAAATAATCAGTATAAAAAGAAAGATTTTATATTGTAAATTATTTGTGAATATAATAGGTGCCTTTTAATATTTAACATTCATTTGTAATTATTTAAATAATGTTATTTGTTTTTATGATGCGAATGTTATTATTATGCGAATACATTATGCGAATGTCTAATCTCAAACTATAAACAAACTTATCTGTAGATCAAGACAGACAAAACTTACTGTTTACAATGAACTCCAAAATCTTCAATCTTGTTCAAAGGAATTGTTTGGTATTCGGATGGACCTTCATCTGGAGGCTTGAATCCCTGTCAAATTAACCCAGAAGAAGTTCGCTAGGTTTCCAATTGTTACATGAAACACAAATTATAGGATTAAAGACATAGCAGCGTTATGCTTTAAACCAAAAAGCCAAAGCATTTATTAAAGTTTCCAATGAATGTTTACTGATGGTCACAAAAGTTCATTACATATTCACCAATTTGCTTACACTTTGAAGACGATCAATCAAATTATGAACAGACTTCCTGATCAAAAGTCAAAACAGAGTTCCTGACACCTAGGCCGTCACTTACACGCACAAAGCCTCTATGTCAGCGATGGCTCCTTTAATTGTATTTTCCGTAATTATGTTCGTTGTAAATAGACGTGCACACAAATATTGTAAGCGAAATTAATGGTGGGGACAACATGACTCCATGTCTTTCACAACAAATACCTGTGTAAAACGTCCACGTTTCTGTTTGTGTAAAACGTGTACGTTTATGTGCTTGTGTAAAACGTGTACGTTTATGTGTTTGTGTAAAACGTGCACGTTTATGTATTTATGCAAAACGTGACGCTTATGTGTCTGTGTAAAATGTGTAAAATGAAATGTGTAAAACATATACCATTATGTGTTTGTGTAAAGCGTGCACGTTTATGTGTTTATATAAAGCATGTACCATAATGTGTTTATGTAAAGCGTGTACGTTTATGTTTGTGTAAAACATGTACCATTATGTATTTGTGTAAAGCGTGTACGTTTATGGGTTTGTGTAAAACGTGAAGTTTATGTGTTTCTGTAAAACGTGTACGTTTATGTGTTTGTGTAAAACATCTACGTTTATGGGTTTGTGTAAAACGTGTACGTTTATGGGTTTGTGTAAAACGTGCACGTTTATGTGTTTCTGTAAAACGTGACACTTATGTGTTTGTGTAAAACATCTATGTTTATGTATTTGTGTAAAACGTGTACGTTTATGTGTTTGTGTAAAAACATGTACCATTATGTGTTTGTGTAAAACGTGCACGTTTATGTATTTGTGTGAAACGTGACGCTTATATGTTTGTGTAAAACATATACCATTATGTGTTTGTGTAAAGCGTGCACGTTTATGTGTTTGTATAAAGCATGTACCATTATGTGTTTGTGTAAAGCGTGCACGTTTACGTGTTTGTATAAAAAAGCACCTTTATGTGTTTGTGTAAAGCGTGTACGTTTATCGGTTTGTGTAAAACGTGTACGTTTATGGGTTTGTGTAAAACGTGCACGTTTATGTGTTTCTGTAAAACGTGTACGTTTATGGGTTTGTGTAAAACGTGTACGTTTATGGGTTTGTGTAAAACGTGTACGTTTATGTGTTTCTGTAAAACGTGTACGTTTATGGGTTTGTGTAAAACGTGTACGTTTATGAGTTTCTGTAAAACGTGTACATTTATGAGTTTGTGTAAAACTTGTACGTTTATGGGTTTGTGTAAAACGTGCACGTTTATGTATTTTTGTGAAACGTGTACGTTAATGGGTTTGTGTAAAACGTGTAGGTTTATGTGTTTCTGTAAAACGTATGTGTTTCTCTAAAATGTGCACGTTTATGTGTTTCTGTAAAACGTATGTGTTTCTCTAAAACGTGTACGTTTATGGGTTTCCTTAAAACGTGTATGTTTATCTGTTTGTGTAAAACATGTACGTATATGCTCTTGTGTAAAACGCGTAGGTTTATGGGTTTGTGTAAAACGTGTAGTTTTACGTGATTCTGTAAAACGTGTACGCGTATGTGTTTGCGTTAAGTGTGTACGTGTGTTTAGTCTTGTGTGTTTCAAAATTGTAGTTTTTGATGATATGAAAAATAAAAAAAGCGCTTAGCTAATCTTAAAATGCAAAGAAAGTTAATTTAAATAATTCGTTAATTTTCAAATGGCAATGCAGCTGTAGCAAGGCAAAAGCAATGACAAACCCTGCTCAAATTCTCAATCAAATTTCTAGAACTCTTAGCTGAAGACAATCTGAGCATAATCACTCATAGCTATCAAAAGAAATAACCATCATTCACCAAATAAATTTCTCGCGTAATTTAGCCTTGCTACACAAAATGCTACAAAGCAACTTTTATTTAACACGATTCCAATGTCTTTCCATACTTTCGTCAATCAGCAATAACATTTATTTACTGTATATAAATCAGCAATAAATCAGCAACAGCTTTTATTTAACACAATTCGAATGTCTTTCCATACTTTACTTGCCAGGTACAAATGTTAAAAAAACCAAAATTCAAAAATGTAGATATAGTAAACAAAAATTCATAAATAAGAAAGGCGCCTAAATTTAGTAACGCAACTTATACCCTACATGGTAGTAGCTAGAAATCCATAATAGTTTTAAAACAAATAAAATTTATGACTTAAATTAAAAATCTATTTGTTAAACTAACCTTTGGATATGTTCTGAAAGCACCAAGATTGACTTTACCAGCAGAAATTGTTCTCGTTGGGTCAATCTGTAAAAGTTCATATAAATTTTATCAAATAAAAATTCAAAGATATAGAAACATGCGATGTGGCCCAAAGCATTTTCCTACGTTTCTAAAGATGCTTAGATTAATTAAGCAAATCAAAAATAAATTTCTGCTTTGCCAGTTCTGTACTTACAACTATTGCCACAAACGGTTCTTGATATTGTTGATTAACCATTTGCGTGCTAACATCAATGCCAGACAACCAGCATCCATAACCAGGGTGACTATGGTACCAACCAATAGCATTTTCAAGCCGTCCCACCTAAAAGTTTGATGCTAACATTAAATATAATTTTTAGTTAGAATCTTTAACGTATGATCAATTTGTGTAATTAAGGGCCAGTTTATGAATAGAAGGGCAATATTTCCTTACAAAGAATGCTCCTGAAGAGAAAGGTGAGTATTTGGATACACATGATTTCATAACTGTGGCCTTTAGTTAATAAGATTTAGTTTCTAAGATCAGAGAGATTCACTTTAGAGCTGCTTACAAGGCAAATCGTAGCTCCTTGTGCAATGATCACCCGGAGCATTAAAGCACGCCAAATTTTAGAAGAATTTGGAACTCCCTTGTAAACAAAACCAAGAAAGTTAAAAACGGCAAATCATCTTAGCAACAGAATCGTCTCGATTATAGGGTCCTCAAACTGCTTTCTGCACTGCATATTACTACATATAATTACTAAATTACCAGATATAAGCAGTCAAATTTCTAGTGAATTCAGAAATCTCTTGTAGACAAAACCCAGATAACAAATAACAGCAAATCATCTTAGCACTCAAATCATCCATGTTATACGACCCTCTGCCTTCCCTGTAAACATATTACTACATGTAGTTAGAAAATTACCAGTTTTGCAGATTCAATATAAGCAGTCATGTATTCATATGCGGCTGCCTGTGCATTCACACGTGTTTCTGTTCCTTCAACTGGTAAAGCAAATGCATCCATTACAATCATAGTGTCGCCCTCAACCTTGCCAAGCATCAATCCCATGACCTCTAGTGTTCCACCAGACCGCGCATGCATTACCTGAACACAAAAGTATTTATTTTTTAAACAATTTACAATGTAATATAGTGGCAATCACAATTAACAATCAACAAACAGAAAGCTTAGGGGACAACATGAAATCAAAACTACTAATGACACAGGGAAGAAGGGTGAGAAGTGGGTGGAGGAGATGGATCAAAGATATTTTCATTTGGATTTTTATTTGCATATATTACAAACAGAAATCTGATTTGTGGATGTGTCTCAAGGTTGCTTTCAAAAGGGTCACAAATTTCAGGAAAACAAGTGCAAATTGAAATAATTAGCATACAGATGTAATTGCTTTTTGAAGGAAGGAATCTTTGCTGCACACAGTATTTACACTTATCATTTCTTCGATCTGCAGTAGATACTAGTTTATAGTTCAGAAATAAGGACAGAAACCATATCTAGATTTATGACAAATAACACCTGCACACTTTGTTCGTAAAATTAATTTGAAAAATGTGTATTTTAAGAACAAATGCCATATGTAAATGGATGGTGTTTGTGTTGATCTCAACTATGATCTAGTACCGACGAATTTGCAACGTATTGTGCCATATGGCGTCTTTAAGGAAGGATTATTTGACAAAATTAATTACCATTTTAAGTAGAGCTAATGCAGAAACCTTTATGTTCTTGAAGTAGTGTGGGCTAAAATGATAAATCAAAGTAAGCAGAATCAATTACTTTTTCAATATTAAGAAATCAGCAAAAAACAATTGATAAAATATTCAAAAGATAATTATATATATACAATTTCCAATTAAAAAGAACATATTTTACACCTTTGGTTTGATTCGTACTGTCAGTTTGCACTGTCAGTTTGCAATTTGTTGTTTTATTTATCATGATTTGCTTGGTTGCATTAAATGTGTGCACTGAAATCTACAAGGTGACCCAAAAAAAATTAGACATGTGAAAAATCACCAAAATTTGATTTTGTTTTCGAAAATTAGCTTTTATTTTAATTTCAAAAATTAGCTTTTCTGCTAATGCTAGAAGGCCAAAGTTAACTCTAGAAACTGCCATTAATTTGGCTAGCATCAATGACATTTGTTAAGATCAAATAAAATATTTGCAATATTTAGAAAACATCAGTGCAAGATCACAATAAAAGCCAGCAGTTATGTCAAACAGCCAATATGATTTCCTGTTTGCCAATTTCTTAAATCAATCTCATAATCTCTTAGCAATCAACACTTTGACTCAATAGGAGATTAGGAACTCTATTGTATAGACCATGCTTTGATAACCCTTCTTTTGGCTGTTGGACATAACTGCCAACTTAAATTTTTATTGGGACAGCACATGGCAGCAGCTGTCTATCTACACAGTAGAAATCCCATCTGCTCATTATCTTGCACTTATGTCATAACATCTGTAACAACATGTAATAATGGTAACTTGCCCTAATTTGTGAGCTTTAAAGTTAATTTGAAGAAACATAATTTATTTTCAGTCTATGTTTTGACATTAAAACAACCTGCCTGCTCTAATGTTGATTTTGTGGTTTAAAATTTGAAAAGATCAAACTCTCCAAGTCAATATATAGGAGCAAGCAGGATGTTTTAATATCAATATGTGGACTGGGGTTCCTACTAACTGACTTAAAAGCTCATTGATGAGGGCTATTTAATTTCCAGTTTTGGACAAATATGGTTGCAAATGACTGGATAAAATATCCCAAACTCAAAGTTTGCCCTTCAGGCATTGTTTTGAGTACAATTTGAAATTGCTAAAATCTCGGATTTTTAGCTACAGTCCTGGTAATGGAGTTTTCTTGGGTCACCCAGTACAGCATGTAGAGCAATAAAATGTAAATTGACTCACTCTTTTGTCCATGGTTTTCTTTGAAGAATTGATTGCTGTTCTTCCCTGCTATATTTATATATCTCATCCATACTTTGAATTGTCTCCACGTTATTTGAAAGCTCAAATGTTTTCATTGCCATTGAAGAGTCCATTGTACTGCTGCAAAAATAAAATAACCAACAAATCAAGTATACCATTATAATGATTCGATTAAGAACTGGGGAACTTACTCAAATTCAACCTTTGAGAGATGGCTTATAGAGAAGGAGGCTTATTTGAGAGGGGCTTAATTATATCAAATTAGACATAGGTATGATCATGCACAAAAATATTATGAAGAATTTGTAATCAATGGGTTGTCTTTTTTGCCTGAATCTGGCCGGATATATGGGGGGGGGCTTAATTGAGAGAAACAATTATTAAAAAACGTGCCATCTAAATGAGGGGCTTATTCAAAAGGAGGGCTTGTTTGAGAGGGGGCCTTGATAGAATTATTACAGTATATACAGTAGTCAACATTATGTACTCAAAAAAAAGAAAAACTTTTATAAGCCCATGATGGGCTTATATTGTCTCACTTTTCTTGTTGCTTATAAGTCCAAAAATTCCTTTTACATAAATTGCAGGGTATGTGCAATTTAATTGTACACCTATGTTTACTGCATTTTCAATAGAAAATATTTTTTTTAAGGATAAAAGTAAATGTACTTGAAAAATGAAAAATGCATTCCATTGTTAAAATTACAGTTTACAGTAGGCACGCCATTCATATTTATTTCAGGTCATAGCTGCGAGTGAATGCAAGTTTTCCAACCTGGGATGTGCATATTTCCTGGCATTATTACTACTGTTGTCCTTTTAACCTCAATAATTGAGGGAGGCCGGCCGGCCCTACCTGATTTGTTTTACAATTCAATCCATCATTTATTAGGCTTTATCTATTATAGACCCCTTTCAATGTTTACATTTTTTGACAGCCAGGCATCATTATTGGTTTTGTAAACAATAGCATTCAATGAATTAATTATGAAAAGGTGTGAATCTTTTTTTTATTGTCGCTTGTTTTGTTTTGCATCACAAAAGAATTAGAATCTCATTTGCCTGTCGGAAAATGTGAACATTGAAAGGGGTCTATACTATAGGGGAGGATGGAATGGGGTTTATGTACTAAAATTCATTAAATTTAATTCAATTTTAATTAAATATCAAATTAGTAGACAACTGTGTTTGTTTGTGTTGTGTTATAGATAGCAGCGCCAACTACTTCTACTCATTCTAAGGTAAACCAACAAAAATTACAGGGGAAAAAAACAAACAATATGATAAAGAAATCAATGCAACTCACCAAATGTTTGATGCAGGGCAGCCACTGCAATATAAATGCAAAATGGTTGCAAAACAACGCAAAGCAGAAAACAACAACAACAACGTGCTAATCTTGAATTTAAGGAATGCGGAGCTGGAGAATTCAGGAATCTGGAACACAAGAACTATATAACTACGGAATTCGGAACTGAGGAATTACGAAACAGTGTCATATGTATAAATGGGGGAACACAAAATCCTCTTTATATATAGTTCTCCAGCCAAAGATAGATTTTAGATAGAGATTAAAAAGAATACTCGGTCGAGAGCCTCCATAAAACCTTTGCACCAACTGCCACATCTAGTACACATATCCACTTTTTTGAGAAAACATCTTGGACTTGTAATGGGCTAGAATTTGCAAATTTGATGAAATCTCTGGCCGAATTTTCAAATATAATTGCCGGATTTTTTGAGATGGTAGCGTTAAAAAATACCAGAAAATTAGTCCAAAACAATTCAAATAGCTAAAACAAATGTATTAAATTTTGCAAGTAACAGAAAGAATAAAATATAAAATGTATCAACTAAGAAAAATAGAAGAATGGAGTAGTGTTGACTCCACAAAATTCACCCTGACGCGTGAGACCAGTGAGCCACCAGTCTATTTTTATGGAAAATAAATTTGTCAATATCTTGTTTGCTTTCTGGTCTTTTCTTTGTATGGTGTTGGAATATAAAACAGCAAGGGTAACAATTTGAATGGATAGGAGAAACCAGAGGTGGACTGGCTACCTTTTGAGGGCCCGGGCATTTTGGAAACGATGGGCCCACTCACTGGTATCTGAATGTTCACAATGTGTGAATTGAAATGTCAGATTTTTGATGAAACATTGTCTGCTTTTCTGGAAACAAGACGATGTTCTGAACTGAACACGGCATACCGGAAAAGCGGGACCCAGGACCCTAAGGCAGGACCCGGGACCCAGGATAATCGTGGAAACTGTTCAATTTTGTAAATTTATTATTAAACACTCTGGGTTAAGTTAAATTCTACCAGAAAAGCAAGATAAAAAGTCACACAAATGCCTTACAGTAAACTGGAAATAGTTGCGACGTTATCAATTTCTAAAAATAGCTTCCAATTAATTTATGACCACAGCAAATTGATAGCACCCCCCCCCCCCTCCCCGGTCCAGATAGGGCTAAAGCGATTTAGTAAAGTCGCTTCTGGGTTTACTGTAAGTCAGGGCAGAATTCCTACGTTATAGTGCTAACAATACTTATCTTCTCTTACACGAAATAAACAAATATTTCTTGAGTTGACTTATATATATATGGAAACTGCCCTTTCTTTCTTATTCGACTTCGAGTGATTCTGAAAGGGTATCGATATCAAGAAAGTCAGAAAAAGATGGGAGGGGAACTCAGGAATATTTAATAATTTCATGGATCAGTTCAAGAAATTTTAAGTAATACAAAAGCATCAAAATCAAACTACTTTTGACACCAAAATATCGGATTTTTATAGTCAATGCAAAATGCATTGGAATTCAATCCATGATCTGTGAAATTATTTTACACAAATATCAAAAACGTTG
>JAYJMH010043240.1:0-14722 GCA_036873815.1 Phacellophora camtschatica
TAGGCACGGAAAGTATAATTGTACTATTATTTCGTAAAATTAAGAATGTGTTCCAAGGACTTTTGGCAAGCATTGTATTTCTTGGAGTAGAATAAAGTTATATTGTATGTAGAATGAAACAAAATATCTACAAATATTGCCGCTTTTTCCTTTTATTTTTCATCTCGTGTAAATATTATATCTGCGCTCGGGAGTAAAGAAACATCGATAGTTTTTTCAGAAAAGTTGGAAGTTAAATATTCCCTTTTAGAAATTTCTCTTCTCTTCTTCAAGTAAGTAAATGAGTAAGTATCATTTTAATATTTACAGTACACAGTATTAAAATCACAAAATCAATCAATAAAAGACATTTTAAAAGTCACAAAACCCCTAACTAGAGTGGCTGGGATAACACCAAAAAGTTCAAGGTGACCTTAATTCCGTGATGGTCCCTTTTAGAGGTGGGTTTAAACAAACAAAAATTAATTATCTTTTACTAAAAATTTAAAGAAACAAAAAGTATAATTATCAGTAGGCCTACATCAAATTCCCATCTAGGTTCTTTAGTGAATTTTGCATATAGCAGTTTTTGCTTTTATGCTTGAAAGAGTTTACGCAATTTGTAGTTTTGATATCAGATTTGAATTCATTCAATAATTTTGAGCCCATGTAGACCATGTATGGCCTGTATGATAATGATCAGCATTTTTGGCTTATGTTGCTCTTACAAAAGGGAATAATAGTTAATTGATCATGTGATCTATGAGTAGTTTGAAACTGGTTGGAAGGGTTAAACCATCATAGTCATATATAAGAATATGGGTTTAAACATATCCGAAAAATCAATTGGTGAGGTTCCTTTGAAGAATTTTAAAACAGCCTTTTGTTTTCTTCTTGCATTTTTACAGTCTTTTCTTTCTTTCCAACCTGTAAACTCTAGAGTAAACTCCAAATTGAAAAGTCTGGTGGAATTCCTATCTGTTTTAAAGCGAGGCCATTTACAAATGATACATACATTAAAAAAATATTTTTAGTCAATCGACAAAGAACCTGCAGTATCATTTGATACTTGTAATGACAAGTATTTGGTAATATAATATACTAAATATAAACTAAAGATGGGTCGGTCATCAAAAGACAAACGTGATGTATACTACAGACTCGCAAAAGAAGGAGGTTGGCGCGCTCGAAGTGCTTTTAAACTCCTCCAACTGAATGAAGAGTTCCATATTTTTCAAGATGTTTCCAAAGTTGTTGATCTCTGTGCTGCTCCAGGAAGCTGGAGCCAAGTTTTGAGCAAGAAACTGATTGAAGAGAGACCAAATAAAAGCTCAAAAATTGTAGCTGTTGACCTCCAAGCGATGGCACCTCTTCCAGGAGTAATTCAGATTCAAGGGGATATAACAAACATATCAACAGCCAAAGAAATAATTTCTCATTTTGAAGGCGAGTCAGCAGACCTTGTTGTTTGTGATGGCGCTCCCGATGTAACTGGCCTCCATGATCTTGACGAATTTATTCAAGGACAGCTTTTGCTTGCTGCATTCAATATTACTACACATGTTTTGAAGCCCCATGGGGATTTTGTAGCAAAAATCTTCAGGGGAAAAGAAGTAGATTTACTTTGGGCACAATTAAGCTTATTTTTTAGATCTGTTACTATTGCAAAGCCATCGAGCAGTAGAAGTTCTAGCATTGAGGCATTTGTTGTATGTCAAGATTATAGCCCACCAGGAGGGTATGAACCCACAATGGCTAATCCTTTATTAAAAAATGATGATGCTGACTTTAGCAAGCTCAGTGGTGTAAATAGGAAACTTGTACCATTTATGGCATGTGGAGACTTAAGCGCTTTTGACTCTGACATGAACTACCCCTTAAATTTTGAAGGTTTAGATGTTGAATATACTAATTTGCCACCTACCCAGGCACCAATAAATCCTGCATACAAGAAGGCTTGTGAAATGAAGAAAAATAACACTCTCCCGGATGAGTCTAGTTGATCAAGTTGTCACATTTTATTCAATGTTCATTCAATTTGCTTTTAATATATAAATAATGTGTCTTTATTTTACTCATAATTCTGGATACAGTGGAATCCCGATATAACAAACTCTGAAAGCAACCAGAAAATAGCTTGTTTAATATCTAGAGTTTGTTATTCGGAGAGAAAAGTTTTTCATTTAGTATTCTTCACAAAAATGCTTTGGTAGGTTTATTGCCCTCCTCACTCACTCACTTACATTTTTATAAAGAAATTTATTTAAAGAAACTGCAGTAGAGAGTCTCACATAAACAAAACATCCTAATAAAAAACTGATTTACTTATGAAAAGATATATTAACTATTCCCTTTCGTAAGAGCAACATAGGCCAAAAATGCTTATCATATTTGGACTCAAAATTATGGAACCAATTAGCATCTGATATTAAAACTACATATAGCATAAACTCAGGCCTGTACGTTTGAGGCTGCGATCGCACGCGCACGCCTTGGCGCACGCCTAAAGTTTTCAAGGCGTGCTTTTGATCGCACGTGCAAAGCTCTAATCAGAGCGCTAATTCCCTGTTAAAATTTCGACTTTTTATGAAAATATTCTTCAAAAAACCGAAGGCCATATCAGCAATTCTTATAAAAAATGTAAAAGATTGAATAAAATGGACGACAACGCACAGAAAAAGAACAAGAAAAGAAACAAATTGGATGAAGAAATAACAATTGAAGAAGAACGAGACATCGACCTTGACACTTAGCCTTGGTCATCTTCATATCATATCGTCAAGGCGCACGCCTAAAATCGCCAAGACGTGCGAATTGCTGCACGCCCACTAAGATTCATATGTACAGGCCTGCTTCATAACTATTAGCAAATATTTTACTATTAACAGATATATAATGTAAATTTTATTTCTTTAGGTTCGAAAGTGACGATGAATTTCCAAGTCATTTCCCTTATCGAGCGCGATGTGTATTTGCTTTCGAAGAGATTGATAACGTTGAAGTGTGTTTTTTTGGAATGCATGTCCAAGAATACGGCGATGATTGTCCACAGCCTAATGCTAAGTAGGTTTTCATTATAAATATTATTATAAATATTATTATAAATCTTAAACAATTTTATGTTGTTATTAATATCAAAGTAATGATAATAATAAGCATACCAGGTGCCCCTAAAAATGTGTCGCCGTATATCTCAAAATATCTATGAATATTGTGTCGAAGAAATCGACAAAAGTGCAAAAGTAAGTAATCAAGGTGCTACATATTTTCAATTTAGAAAAATCAGCTTAAAAGTTTGCTGCAATTGTATCTAAAATCGGTTGTACATTCAACAAGATAAGGAAGTCGGAAACTCAACGTGAAAACTAAAGGCCCTTGCATAAAATCAGAGCTAAAACAGGGGCATATCGCGAAAATGTGTGTATCATGCTCTTGGAGAGAAGCTTTTAAAACAATTTGATTTCTGTTTTGAAATATGGTTTTTCCTTGCATTCTTTCAGAGAATGTAAAAAGAACTTGACAACTGCATTAGCATCTGAGAGTATTGAGTATTCACTCTGGCCAAAGGACTTTTGTTGTGCGAACTTTTAGTTTTAAAATAAAAATAAAAAGGAACAAGGCGAAGACATTCAACTGATTTCAAAAGAAAGTTTAAATTGTTTTAGAAGCTACTCCTTAAAGGCATGACATATGCATTTACATGGCATGTGCCTGTTTTAACACAACAAATTGTTGGTATTTACAGAGGCCTCTGGTTTTCCAGATGTGTTTAGTTTGTAGTTTTTTGTTATTTGTGGTGTATATATTTATATATCTTTGTATTTTTAGAAACTTAGCAAGCATGCATATTTATGCTTGCATAAAATTTTATTTTTTCAGGAGAATTTATCTCTCGTATTTGGACAGTGTTCATTTTTTTCGACCGCGTCTTCTGAGGACAAGTGTATATCATGAAATTCTTATTGGATATTTTGAACATTGTAGAAATCAAGGGTAGGTTGATACTAATTTGCTTCATTAATTGCTTTTATGTACAGTCCCTCTATCTATCCATCAATATATCAGTTAATCGATCACTATAGTTTTCTTTGCAGACTATAAACGCCTGATACAAAAAACGTTCATTAAATAAGTTGTACTCAACACGATCCAAGGGACGCACGGGGTCAAAATGTTTTTTTTCGTGCCTGCAACCGTTCTAGTTGGGAAGTAGCCTACACCTAGACCTTACACTTTAGAGTTCTGCGTGCAGGCCAGTTTGGAAGGTTCTAGCAAGGGATAAATTGCGTTGCATTGCATTCTTGTGTGCATACACAGGCGCAGATACTGCTTTGCTTTTTTTTGTGCCTGCATCACATTTTATGTCTGCGACCGCCGGTCTCAGAGGTCCTGACTTTTTAGATTATACCCCTGCCAAGGGAAGCAAAGATTATCTAGCTTTGGCCGTTAACATAACGATAGGACGGAAAATAAAAATTATAAAAACAGTATACAACAGCAAGATTACATATGATATGATAGTCAAGATCATTTTAAATATTGTATTTTTAATAAACTAGGAATTTCCATTTTTAGCTACTCCTATCCCTAGTCAGTTTTGACCATTTACCCCAGTGTTAATTTGTACTTATTTACCAACCTCGAAAGAAAGGATGGGCAGCTGAGTTGGCTTTAAGTTTTGTAGTTTTAAGCTTGCCATGAACCCGCGCTTTCGCAGACAAACTCGTGCTTTTGCAGACAAACTCGCGCTTTTGCAGACAAACTCGCGCATTCGCAGAGACAAACTCGCGCTCTTACAGAGAGTTTGGCTTCGTAACACAGTGCCTTAACCACTTGGCCACTTCACTCTCTAGACCACAACAGGAAAACAATATGTTAATTAGGGAAAACAGTGGCCTTAGGTATAAATACCAGTTTCGCATAGGTAGTACTTTACTGTTGTTGTGGTCTTTTATGCAGTGACTTACTGTATGCCATGTTTATTATAATATCCGCTTTGTTATTGCAGGTTTTTGTATGGGCATATTTGGTCTTGCCCACCAAGTGAAGGAGACGATTATATTTATCACTGTCATCCGCCAGAACAGAAAATTCCAAAACACAAACGACTTGTAGAATGGTATAAAAAGATGTTGGATAAAGCCATTGATGACGGAGTGGTCCATGAATACAAGGTATTCATTTTCTGTCTATATATTCATTTGACACTACGATTTGTCACGTTTAAGAGAATCTTCCAATAAAGTATATTGACTCACGAAAATGTTGGAACAAACATTATATACATTGATAGTTTCTTGATGGATTTGCAATTGGGTGCTGTATTATTGTGCTTCTGCTTGTTGGTGTATATTTATATATATATTAAGAATTATTTTCAACAGTTCAAGCCTTTATAGTTCAAAGGGAGTGATTATATATGAGGAAAAAATCATCTGGCTTTGCTGGGCACGGATAGAATTCGACTGGATAGAATCGTTCGTATTAATGTATCAATATCGTATGTATAAACTGTATTAATTAATATATGTTCTATGAATAAAAATTGATTTGAGTTGATGATTCTTTGCAGGACATTCTGAAACAAGCCTGTGATGACGGATTACGTAGCGCCAAAGAGCTACCATATTTTGATGGTGATTTTTGGCCTAATGCTCTTGAAGACAGCATAAGGGAGCTGGACCAGGAAGAAGAAGAACGCAGAAGAACCGAAGAATCACAAGCAGCATCTGCTACTAACGAAGAGCCGGAAGACGAGGTAATTACATCTTCTTGGGATTGTTTAGGCAGGGTGATCTGCTTGGGATTGTTTAGGCAGGGTGGTAATGGGGCGTTAAAAGGCCATTTTAGCATTTTACAAAATCATAACCAAAAATAAAATGCTTTAAAAACCTAAACAAGTTCTTGACTGCGGATTGACTTCTTAGCTTTTCTAGTAGAGTTTGTTAATTTACTAGAAGAGTTTCTTATAAGCGTTTATTGAGAGATCATTGAGCTGGATTGTTTAAATCAAGTTTTGTTTAGAAATTAATTTTTCATTTTCACATCCGGTTTTGACAATTGCAGCCGAAGATTACAATAAAATTCCGCGTATGAGAACATTACATTACAAATTTCAACCTGACAAGCTTCTTTTAATTTAAAGGCCCAGTTAAGCTCAATAGCTCATTGAGTGGTGAATTTAACCCCTTCACCCCTGTCCAATCGCTGAATAACGTAAAAAGTCATATTCCCGAGGAGGTAACTTTGCATAAATTTCAGATATTTCAACACAAGTTATCTCTTGAATTAAGTTGGTTTGCAAGTGCTACCCCATGAAAAATGGAATTTAGATGAGATTTTTCCGTTTATTGGAAATAAATTCGGGCGCGAATAGGTTAAGGTACTCAACTCTACTTGGAATATATTTGTTTATAATTTAACCAATGTCTTCTGGACGTAAATAATTATTTGTTTGTTTTGAGTAGAATTAGAATGAACGCAGGTATTTCAGGTTCTCGTTTGCGGGTACTTACTGACTTGCTATTTTCATAATTTTAAGATAATTGTGTATAACTTTAAATATATTTAACATGGTTGTCTGCAGGCATCGAGAACGGGGAACAAAAACAAAGGAAACAGCAAAAGAGCGAACAAGAAGGCAAATAAGAGCAAAAACAGTGTGAGGAAAAACAACAAAAAATCTGCTGTACTTCAAATGGGTGACTGTGATCTTTCACAACGTCTTTTCATAACAATGGAAAAATATAAGGAAGTAAGTCATGGATATTGCTTACTTTTAAATTTATCAAGCAAATGTTTATGATGATAATTTACCAAGCGTTTTTTTTGTAGGGTTGAATTTTAAAATGTTTAAGTTTCAATTTTGAAAATGACTTCTTTTTTGAATTTGTTAGGCAAGAAACAGAGTCCACTTCTTGTTAAATCTGAAGTTATTTTTTAAATTAATTTGATTGCGTATGTGTGTGGCACTTTTGGCGAAATACAAACCTTTTTGAGATTTACTCGTTCAGTTGGAAATAGCTTTATGGCATCACATTCGTTTGACAGATTTCAACATAATTATTTTCAGGTATTTTTCGTCATTCAATTCCATTCACCCGAAAAAGCAGCCACACTCGGAAAAATTGAAGATGCCGATCCGTTAATGTCATGTGATTTAATGGATGGTCGTGATGCCTTCCTTACTTTAGCAAGGGAGAAACATTGGGAATTTTCTAGCTTGCGAAGAGCGAAATTTTCAACTATGGCAATGTTGGTGGAACTGCATAACCAAGGGACTGAAAGATTTGTTTATACTTGTAACGAATGCAAAAGACACGTGGAGACACGATTTCATTGCACAGAGTGCGAGGTAAAATATTCAAAATATTTTTTTTGTTTTGAATTAGATTTTAATTAAACATAATGTATATTTTACAGTTAATGGATGTCACTTGAATACATTTGTACTCCTTCACAAAATTTCAAATGAAATTTTGAAATTCTCAACAAAGTGCACTGGCTACTTGAATTTATTTTGCTTCCAAATGAATTTGTCACTTTGAAATAATTAAACTTCGATGAACTATTTATACACGTATATTTCTTCTTATAACAAAAATGGTTTCAAATTCTTCACAAATTTGTAATTTATTTTCAGGACTTTGATTTATGCGTACCATGTTACAACGCTAAAGGTCATGAGCATAAAATGGAGAAACTCGGGTTAGATCTCGATGTAACTGACCAAAGCTCAAACAAAAGCAAGGCTTCTGAACAGGAACAACGTCATCAGTCAATACAACGATGCATCCAATCTCTCGAACACTCCACTTACTGTGATAATCCGCGTTGTGATCTGCAGATTTGCCTGAAAATGAAGAAAGTCGTTGCTCATGCTAAGCAATGCAAAAGGAAAACACACGGTGGTTGTCCAATTTGTAAACAGCTTATTGCGCTTTGTTGCTACCATGCTAAGCATTGCACCAAAAACGGATGTAGCGTACCTTATTGTTTACACATTAAGCAGAAATTGCGCCAACAACAATTGCAACAACAGTTGCAGCAGACGCAGCTGATACGCAGGAGAATTGCCGCCATGCAGGCGCGAAAACAAGCGCCTCCTACGCAGCCAGCTGTGACTCATCATCAAATGCCTCCACCGCCGCCTGCGCATTCGCCACACGTGCAGCAGAATTTGCCTCCTCAGAAGCAAATCCAAAGTTTGATGCCAATACAGCAGCAACCGCAAGCTGTGAGCGTGGCACCTAGGAGTGCCTTAGAAGCTGCTGGTAAGATTTCAGCGATTGCAGCAAGGCAGCAGAATGTTCATCAAAATCCTCTTCAGACAATGCAGGTGAGTCAAGGCTTCATGTTAAATCAGCAGCAATCGTTTTCGCAGCAGGGACAACTTCCGCAGCAGGGACAACTTCCGCAGGTGATGGGTATGGTTAGCTCTCAAAACACTTCTCAGCCTCCTATGATGGAACGGATACGTGCTATGATGCATCAGCAACAGGCGCAACAACAAGCGCAGCAACAGGCGGCACAACAACAAGCGGCACAGCAACAAGCCCAGCAGCAGCAGCAACAACAACAGCAACAACAACAGCAACAACAACAACAGGCTCAGGCTCACATGCAGGTTCAGAACCAACAAATGCAGTCACAGATGCCAATGATGATGTCACAACAAGGTCCCATCATGATGCAGGGATCACCTGCGCAAAGCATGAGTGGCATGCAGCAGATGATGCAACCACAGCAACCAAATCCACGCCAGGCTATTCAGCAGTTGATTGAAACGCTGAAAAACAAACCGCAGCAGGCGTTCGAACTTTTGAAATCGAATTCGCATCTGATGGCGCTTTATGTGAAACATAAACAGTCCCAACAGCAACAACAACAACAGCAGTTGCAACAACGACAACAGGCGTTTATGCAGCAGCAACAGCAACAACAGCAAATGTTGAATAATGGAGTGAATCTCGCCATGAATCAACAGTCAATTCAACCACAACATCCATTATCAAACACAATTACTCAACAGTTAAAATTTCAACAAATGCTAAGACAACAGCAGCTGATTCACCAACAACAACAACAGCAGCAGCAACAACAACAGCAACAACAGCTAGCTCAACGACAACATATGCTGGCTCAACGGCAACTTTCGTCAATGTCACAGGAAATGCCCCCACCGCCTTCAAACATGATGCCACCATCCAGTCAAGGAAACCAAATGTTTGTCGGAAGAAACAACGGGAACATTCCCCCACAAATGATGCCCCCTTCGCAAAATATGATGTCACAAATGTCGGGACAGATGGCGCAGATGCCGAATAATATGTCAAACCAGATACCGGGTCAACTTCCAAATCACTTAGCAAGCCAGATGCAACCTCAGATGGCTGTACCGGTTCCTGGACAGATGCCAGGACAGATGCCCGGTCATATGACAGGACAATTATCTAATCGATCTCCACGACCAACTCCTTCGCCTTCGAATATCCCAACGCCATCGCCTCGACCTGTTATGTCTCCTCAAACGAACTCAGTAGCATCGCCACACCATCCTTCAACACAGACACATCATACACCTTCGCCAGCTCACGTGAATTCCGTTGACCCAAACCCGTCAACCGACTCAGCGATGATGCTGAGTAGTTCGAACCAGGTGCGCCCTCTTCCAACGTTAACGAATCAGGTCGACACAGACATTTCGCATTCGAACAATGACGATACGGACCCTAACATGTCTCGACTAACGCCCGAGGACTTACTGGAGAAATTTGTGGAACAAATGTAACAATGTGTTACTTTAGATTATATTCCTGCTTACAGTAGACACTCAAACGCCAGCTTATTGCTTAGAAATTTCGGTAACGGAAGGGCTCGCCCAAGCTGAATTTGTAGATTGTACTCATGTCGAATTATTAACTCTTTTGGTAATTTGGGCCAAGGTAATTTAATTGTGTGTTCGTTAATGTTTATAAAAAATACTCGCCATTTTATAATGACAGTTTACCAGGCTTACTATGCCAATAATTGTGTGCCAATTTTTTTTAAATATATCCTTGAAATTTTACGCCAGATCGGTATGATAAACATCGATCCTACGTCTAATTATGGCTTTCTTTTTTTGTTAATTTTTGCCATTTATTTGGCTGAATTTGGGAGTTTCAAAGAGCGACTATTTTACTAATTTATTGATAACACTTTCAAGTCGCTAAATCAGTGTTTTTTAGATCTTTTTTTTTTTTAGGAAATTTGTATATGCTTTTAGCATTTTCTGGAAAGTTTTGGTATTGATTTATAATTATCAAATTTTGGGAATGAAACTAAAAGTTACCTAAAACATTTTATACTTAACGGAGCTTTTTTTTAATTCTTCTGATGGAAGATTATAATTTGTGTCTGGCTTCGAGTTTGTGGATGATTTTCGAGTTTGTGGATGATTCTGCGGGTTCGTGGTTGATTCTGCAGGTTCGTAGTTGATTCTTCGGGTTCGTGGATGATTCTGCGAGTTTGGGGATAATGTACTATGATGATTACAAGTGCCAATCTTAAAGTTCTTAGCATTCTTTCGTGTTTGCAGTTGAGTTGCAGTATTTTTTAAACTACGTGATAGAAAGTGCAAATAAAACGTGTTTTTTGTGATCAGAAAATGGTTGCTGAAATGGAAAATATTGAAATAGGGTGCCAATGTTGAAGTTTTTGATTGCCAAACTTTGTCTCAGGAAATTTAGCTTTAAAAGATGTAATTTACTTCCAAAAAGTGTTTTTTTTCCCATTAAATCAGGCAGTGCTACTATTTAAAGCAACGAATTCGGAGGCTGGCTTTCCCGTTCCAAAATGCAAGGGTTTCTAGCGTTGCTATCTTTTCTTGTGATAATGAAAGTTAAAACCAAAACACTTCGAAGAACTAGTTGATGGAATCACATCTCTTGAGGAGATCTGATTATAGTTTTATCCACCTTCCACCAAAGTAGAGTTGTTTTTTGTTTCATATTTTACAATTGAAAATTTTTATTCTATTTATTGCGAATTAGGTACTTTTGAGATTAAAGCTAACGAAAATATGAAACCCTTAAACTTTTGGCATTGGCTATTGTTTTGATGTTTCATTTGAAATAAAATCAAAGTCTGGCTTGCAAAGTTAATTTTTGTACCCTTCTGTGTATTGAAATTTCATCAGAGCCTTGTCTTCAAACAGCAAACGTACATGGTCGGATTGTTCTCAATTAGACTGACGGTTATTTTTAGTTCAATATGTCGTATCTGTGTGGTGTTTGTAGTTGGTGAATGAAAGCCGTGAATTGATTTGAGTGCATACTGTAAGCGGGCCTTGTAAATCTGTTATTTGGACATACTTTTAAACTGGATTATTGTATTACGTACCTTCTTTCGTAATATGGTGTGCTCTGCGCGCCCATAGATTTAGTGGGTGTTCTCTGCGCGCCCAGGAAATGTTTAGTTTACTCTATATTTACGATAATAGAATGATGAGATTTTTTGTACCATAGCTTTGTTTCCTATTACATAATATTGATATCAATAGAGACTGTATGGTTTCGTCGCTTCCATGCCATCTTGCTGATGACGTTGCAATATTTTGTGCCGCGCGAGAGTATTTTAATGACGCGCGGAGTAAAACAACGTCATGTCAACTACTCAAGTTTTAGTTTAAAAAGACAGTGGAAACTATTTCCGCAGCGGCTTAATGTATAAAAGTGTACACAATTTAATAGATATGTGCACATTTTGAATTTTATGAGAGTATTGCAATAATGTACAGTTGGTACGGTATTCTATTTCTAGTCACTCTTAAATATTTACAGGAATTGTATGCATGTGTTAGTTCATTGATGTTCCTTTCTCAATGGCACTCGTAATACACTTTTGTTCTTCCAGTGTTCTTAAATTTTCCCTTCATTCAGAAATGCGTTGTTGAAAATTTTCAAAAATTTCAATTTTAATGAAAGTTTTCTCGTCATGATTTTGTCACAGTGAAAGGACATACCGAAAAATACAGTTGAACCTTGCTATCTCCAAACTCTCGGGGATTAACCGGAAATTCAAATTAACCGGAAGTTCAAATTAACCGGAATTTCGAATTAAGGTTACTGTACCCCTTCGTGAAAATGTTTTCTGAAATAGTTTTTCTGCGGTCGGTTTCTAGACAAACCCTGAACACGTATATATCATTCGGTGTAGAATTAAATGGTGAATCCATGAAAAATTGACTACCCTCTTGAAAACTGCTTTGTGCACCTCATCTCTTGCTTTGCGACCAAACCAAAGTGTCCGTGAAAAACAAAAAGTCATGAACAACAAAAAAGTGTCCGGGAATTTTGGTCTGTTGTGTAATCTCGCTATAACCAGCATTCAAATTAATGTTGACGGTTTCCAAGGTCTTTTCTTATTTTAAAACCTTGTAAAAATCGGACTGTTGAATTTGGTAAAAATCCTCCCTAGAGGATGGATCTGGCGGCGTAGCAACCCGAACATTTTTGGACCACGCCATTTTATTTCACGGGAAATGCCCTTTTTGAGAGTAATTCCCATTTTAAATCCAGACAATACTTGTCCTTTCCAATGCAAATTTGTTTTTTAAAGAACGTTCTTATGTTCTCGGAAAATTCATCCTGATGATGTTGCTAAGTATGTTCTTAATATAATCCGGGGTTGAAATGTACCAAGGTGCTAATTTTTGAAGATAACGCACCAACTTTAATGAGACAGATTGGATTTGGGATAGGACGGCAATAAGAGCAGATTTCTTTAGAGCCAATTTCACCCAAAAATAGACCAATTTCAAATTGCATTGTTTTCAGCGAAAACGTTAAAGGTCTTAAAGCAAGCTGCAATCGCTACACATGCACTGCATTTCAAAATCGAAAAATATTCACCAAATTTTTACCGACCAGCATCAATTGTACCGACTAGATCGACCAGGTCAATTTTTGGGGGTGTCACATGGATCTAGCCTTGTCTTTCGGAGAAGTTGGCTCAGCTCTGTTTTGTTGAAGTCCTCCCAGGGTTTCTGGGGAACAATAGAATTACAATTTTTATTGATGGGAACAGGGGAACTTTATATATTTTTAATGGGGATGAAGGGAACATTGAAAGCGTTTTGTGAGTTGTGCGGAACTTTCCGGATATGATTTCAGGAACTTTTAAAAAGCCAAGGAGAATTCTATGTACATTTTTCACGGAACTAGGGAAAACAGTCCCCTTTGGATGGCTTTTTTGTTGCAGCGACTAGGAGTTGTTAAAGAGAATTTGAAATTGAAATTGCCATGTTTGTTAAAAATATAATCTACACATTTTTTGTAATAAGAACCTAACTTCAAGTTAAGGCTGAAAGTTCCTTAATATTTTCAGGAATATTTGAGAATTTTGTACCCTCTTCGCTTCTAAAAATATATTTTTCAATTAACCCAAATTTCAGCCCTGAGTTTCTTTGGTGTTCCTTATATAAATAAAATTATGTACCAGTTTGTTCCTTGTTGCCGTTAGATTTGTTTTGCTTGAAACTATACCTTCACATTCGTACCAATTTCCATGGTATGAAACAATGAAAATTGGACAATTTTAGAAATTAACCATATATGAACTTTGGTAAATTCATGTCACGTGACAATTGTTTTCCCTATCCCTATCAATTGTTTTCCCTATCAACCAAAGACGGGGGTAATATGAATATCAGAGCAGAGTTTACGCTGTTTTAGGGTGCACCGCGTCACAGGTGAAACAAATGTTGACAAAATATTGTGATGGTAAAAGAAGTCAAGAAGAAGAAACAATCATGGCAGCTTTGATAAGATTGGAAGAAAAAATCGCAGTTGAAACTAACCATGGGCCTTGTGAAATACAATTAATGTATGGCAGTGTTACTGAATTGGAGAAAAAAGACAAAGTTGACGTTCTTGTTTTGTCTGCTTACCCGGGTAAGAAACAAATTGGTTAGGCCAACAAGCAAGCAGTGCACAAGAAGAACTAGGTATCTACAGTATAATATAGGATACGACCAGGATCAGGAAGGATGCATTATTGCATGCAGACTACTACCCACGAGGCAGTACCACATGAATTAGGGGTAGGAGGGGACATATTTTTGAGTCTGGGATTTCGATTTGATAAATATATTTTAGCGGAGGCAGAATGCCACCAACCTGACTTAGGGGTAAGAGGGGGGCGTGTCCTATATTTTTGGGTCTTGCAATTTCGATTTGATAATATAGTTTAGCAGGGTCTGAAAAATGTTTCATCAAAATGTTTTCAGAAATAGCATAGAAATGTTAATAAGAAGATGTTATAGACAGCAAAATTGCATCACAAGCATGCACACCATGCTAATAATATTTTAAGGTTGCGTTTTGGAGTCAGCCCAGTTTGCAGAGTATGGTCGATCTTGACAAGATCTTGGGTGCGCCAACAGACACGCACCGCAGGTGCGCCAAAATCCTAAAAATTGGTCGGGTGTGACATTCAGGTGTGCCATCCCAAATATTTTCACGGTGCGTCTTCCTTATTTTGTAAAAGAATCCCGGTGTGGTGCCTGAGTTCAAGTTCTTTCGTGACCCTAACGTGACCTTACCGGAACTGACTCAGACTGACTGACACCGACTCACGCGATGTTTTAACATCAAATACTCCCAGCTGCCCTTTTCTTGTTGTTGATGACATTGGACACAACTGATTGATTGCATGATTGATTCTTATACATTGCTTATTCATATTATACTATTATTCTCTA
>JAYJMH010043251.1:0-14720 GCA_036873815.1 Phacellophora camtschatica
TTGTATACATTTTGAGACCGTATTTATTTAGAATTAATTCTCTTATTGCTTTCTTTAACATTATGAATATAAAAAATCATTGTTTTTTTTTGGCGGTCAAAGAGGTCTGTTCTTAGGTCCTGCAGCATTGAGTCACCAATCACAATATTTTTTTTGTCGTGTTGGAAAGTGTGGCTTTTGAAAGCAGTAGGGGATTTGTTAGGTTGTGGAGTTGTTGAACCAGGAGCAGCAGGAGTGCTGTATGAGACTTGGGAGGAAGTTGTTATATTGGTTCCAAAAGCTGTTTTATGTTGTGATGTTGATGGAAAAGTGATTGATTCTTCCAGTTGTTTTCTTGGGGAGTTAATTTCAGCTCCGTTTTCATTTTTGTTGTTTACTGTGAGTTTTTGCTTTATGTCATTCATTTGGTTTTGTATTTTGATTTTGTAGTCATCAAGAGCTTTTTGAGTTTTTTCGGCATTTTCTATGGCTATTAATGTGTCTCCCCTTATCTCAGCCAAGTGAGCCATAGTGAGTTTATCACCATTCTTTTCTCGGTTCACGCCATCTTCCTGTTTCGAAATGAAATTTTTGTATTCATTTTTTAGTGCCATGTGATCTTTCTCGAGATTACTGTACTTTGACTTGGTTTCTGTCTGGATTTGTTTGAGAGAGTCGATTTTTTCATTTAGTTCAGTTTGGTGCATCTGAAAATTGGCGTTGTTTTCTTGTGCTGCCGCCTTGAGTTTATCATTTTCTATCATTATCATCGCCACTTTTGGTTTTGTTTCTTCGTTTTCTGTTTTCTGTTTCTCGATTATCCTCGTTATTGATTTACCCAATTTATTCATCAAATCTTTCAGCTCCGCGTTTTCGGCTTTAAATTCGTTGAATCTGTATAGGACAGTTCTTTTAATTTTTGCGGCATTGGTGCTTGCAGTGTCTTCCGTTTTTTCATTTCTTTGGCCTGAATTTTCGTCAGGAAAGGAGACGATCTTTGCGTTTTTGTGATGGAAAACATCTGGGTTTTCTATAAACTTGCGTAATGTTTCAAGGAATGGATCTAAGTTATGCTTAGCATCTTTTCATCATGGTAAAATTCACTGATGTTTTTCAAATCTTGCTTGAACCAGGCATGGTGAAATTGGCCCTGTGCCATTATAGTTCCCGTGTTGAGAAAAACCGTGATTATGAGCAGGGCTTTCTTCTCGGTTTTGTAATCTCTGTGTAAAATAGAGAAAGACATTTTTTTTGTAGTTGATTCTGTTCTCTTTGCAACCAGGAATCCATCGCTTCGATTTAGATGATCTCCATACCTATTTTCCAGAATTTCTTTCCATTTTGAGGTTTCAGTTCCTCTTCTTGTAATGCACGTTTCTTTCACGTTTGATTTGAAGCGTTCCATTTCTCCGATTTACACCATTTTATTTTAAAAGTTTCCAGTAATTTAACAAAATAATTCGTTCGGCCAAGGTATCTACCAAAATTTTGTTTCTTTACATATCAATAAACATTCTTTTCAACAAAATTTGCGTAACCAAAAAATATACGTCAATCCTCTTATCTCAAACATTGTTTTTTTGATTTTTATTGTTATTAGTGAACTACCATCATTGAATGATCTGGCACTGAGTACTATTTTTGCTGTTTGTTTTCTGCTGGAGAATTTGATTGGTGCGTTCATCCTGTGGTCAAGTTTGTCAACTACATGGTTGATGGACATAGTGGACATGGCGTTGTGGACATATTTGCTTCTCATTATGTATCATTATGCATCATACATGCAACCTCGAAGACATGTAAATGACTAATCATTTTCGTAAGAAGCCCTTCACTCATGTCTGTCAAAGCTTGACAACCATCCAGCATAATCTGTGTCACATCCTAGTTGTATTCTTTTTTTGCAAATACCGCATTCAACCTTCCAAGGCTAATAAACGACAACTCCATTAAGTTTAAAAGTCACATTTTGTAACTTTGCTTCCATTTCTCGAGCGAAAGTCATTTGAAAAATTATACATACACTATTCTTACTTTTTTGAAAGAGGAACATAAAAAGAGTACCATTGACTAAAATATATAAAAAGCAAAGGTAATGTAGTAATGCTCATTTTTCAAATGTAACAATTGAAAAGTTAATTTGTAGCTCAACTAAGGGGTAACAATTAAATAACATCTACTGAATTGTAATTCTGTATAATTAAGATGTAATTAAACGTTTTTCAAAACATTTGAATGTATTCTTGTTCTCTTTGTTGAACTTTATACTTTGTTAATGGTGCAATGAGGTTTAAAGGACCAAACATTCACAGGAAGCAACCTACCATTAAATCTTTTGAGTCTTGACAAGTGTAAACAGTACTGCAAAGTCAACGGCGTTGAATGGTGAAATAAATGTAGAAGTATCACAAGGCTCTTGTTTCGGACTTCTCCTATTTTTGATTTATGTAAAGAATTTTCCATTTGAGTTCAAAAAGACCATATCAACTGTGATTGAGGATGGTGCAGCAATTTATTACTCTTTGTTGTTAATGCAGAACATGCGAGTCGTGAGAAATGGTAGCAAGGCAACAAGCTTTCCTTGAACATTGTCAAAACACAGGCCATAATTATAGGGTATTACCAAAAACTCATGCATGTAGACAGTTTACATGACACTGTCCCTTTATTTCAAATAATTAGGAATGTTACTGCAAAATTTTATGAAACTAAATATCTTTGTTTTATAATTGACTAGAACCTGAAATGGGAAAGCCAGATTAATAAAATTAAAAAAGATTTCCACAGCCATTGTTCTTTTAAACATTTAAAGCAAAATGTGCAAAAAGAAACTATAATTAATATGCACAGAAGTATCTTAGAGCTACTGCTACTCAGTTTGGGAAACGTATGGTCTAACCAAAATATGCACTTTGCAAAAACTGCAATGCATGGCTGTGCGAATTGTTTCGAGTATCCCTCACTCGAACAGCTAATTGATTGAGAAACATCAACTAGCAGGGGCGGATATTGTTTTTGGTAAAAGTGAGTTTGTTCTGATTTTTTCAATTTTTACTCTAGTTTCAGTTTGCTCATAATTTGCAAAATGGCTGATTCCGTTGTCGGGACTCTTGAGAAGAGACATAACATAATGTTTTCACGTTTTCACGCAGCCTTTAACCGTGAAGTTCTCCAAATGGAAGATGTCTTTGTATGTGCTCCTGCTAGGTATGGAAATACATATTGCCTTGCACGTGCTTTGTTATTCTGCCCGATGGACCAATCCTCATTTTAGGGAGTTTAAACAAGAAGCCGTGAGTTTTTAAATGAACTGTGTTGTCTTCACTTCAGTATTCAATTTCAATAGATTTGGCTTACATTTGAAAATATGATTATAAACGGGACCTAAGCATGACGTACAAACCACAACCTGAAGTGTGACATTTCGAAGTACGTTTAAGGATTGAAACAACATCATCATCAATAATTTGGCCAGAGTTTCTTGAAAATAATCATTAATTTATATTTTGTACATTGCATGATGTTCACTAACTGTTTGCTACTGAATTACCTGAAAAAGTCTTGAATATCGATTAATAAAATCTAAAGTTAAAAAAATGTCAATTTAAAAAAACAATATTCGCGCAAAGGCAAAATAAAATTTTCTTTTAAATTTGATTAAATTGATAAAACAACACAGCAGCAGCAACCAAGTTTTATTTTCGTCCGTGTTCTGCAATATTCTGTTGACACAAAGTTAAAGAATTTTTGAAAACGAGACAAAAGAATTTTTCCGATTTCAGCAACAGTTGGGAAACCAATCTCTGTATATAGCAACACATCAATTCAGGGACCAATACGGAGATGAGGGTTCATTTTTTCGGCCTCAGTTGCTGCTACAATCAATCCCTGCAAAAGCCGAGCTTGAGAGAGAAATTAAATCGGCGGGAGCTACTGTCAGGTTTAAACTGAGAGTAGCAAGCCAATGATAGTGCTTTTTTAGAGTAGCAGGCCAATGGCAACACTTTTCAAGAGTAGCAGGCTAATTACAAACTTTTTGACTTCCAAACAAAAAACGGTCATTCAGTTAAATGCGCTTGCAACTTTGGTTTTGTCAAAAATAGAATGGCACAAGGAAATGGCAGCTTGGAAGAGCAGCATAATTTTTTGACACATAGCTGCCTGCGATGGGAAGTGTAACACAGAAATGTTTTGATGGAATTTCTGGCTTATTTAATTCAAGAACAGAGATCAAACCAAAGTTAATAAGTTATTACCAATTTTCAAGGTTGCCATTTTCGCACATACCAAGCTGCTGCACAAGTACAACACCGTTGTAACATGACAATCGTGTAATGATAATAATGACTGAATTGACTGAAATGTTGCTAATGACTGAAATGTTAAAAACAAAAATAATCTAACCCCAACCTCTTTGATCTTTGTTCAAAGAAGCGCTGCCTATAATTTGAGAAATACAAATACCTTCATGGTTCCAAAGGTGCATACTATGAATTATGGTACTGAAACGGGCCGGTATAGAAGGCAGCGTATTTGGCAGTCACTTCCACAGGAAATCAAAGATGCAAATTATGTGCGACAATTCAAGAATTGAGTAAAATTATTGAAAAATGTGGATTGTGACTGTAGGTTTCAGCCCCTGCTCTATTTTAAGATAGTACAGTTCAGAGCAAACCAAAAAGGGGCACCAAAAACCCCGAGTAAAATGTTGTTAAGGGGCACCAAAAACCCCGCTTAGAGATGGCAGTTGCACACAAAATGATCTCCAAACTTTTTGGCTTCGACAAAGTTTGGAAACCACATTTTTCTTTGGGATCCGCCCCTGATAGAGTTTTTACGTCAGTATAAAAGGTGTATAAATTGTCTACAGATTTTCAACAAACAGTTGTTATGCAAAGTAGATTGTTTGTAAGCTACGATAAGTATTTACAACAAACCGAGTAGTTCCTGTTTTATGAAAAAAATTAAAAATCCAGGTAAATCGCCCTTTAATCGGTTACATTTTATAGCAGTTACATTCAAATTATAATTAGTCAATTTTAAATTTTCAGGCTAGTGCTACATATCATTCCGTTGAAGCAATTCTGCACTACAGTGGTGCAGATGATCAAGAGCCAAATACGAAACAAGAGTGCACAAAGAGCAACCAATGCACCATTCTTAATTGTCCATTCTCATACTTTCCCAAACATGCATTTATCAAGTGCTTAACAATTGACGATCTGCATAGGAAAAATCCTCAAGATGTTTCCAAATATATTTTGAAATTCTGAAGAACACTTTCTAAATTTCCACTTTCCAGGTGACACAGGTATTACACCAGGAGCTGTAAATGGTAGGAAATTTGAAAGACCAGGAATGTCATTTTTGACTCGGTACGGCGATATTGATGATAATTATGACTGTTCAAAAGCAAATTGTGGAATTGACAAAGTTTGTTATTGCCATTATCAACTCAGTCTGCCTTTCGACAAAACAATCCAACTTATTTTAATGAACATGGGAAAAGGAAAAGGTTGGTCACACCCAATTCACATTCTTGGCCATAGTTTTGGCTCGTTTGGCCACCTTGTCATTATCGCCCAACAAGAGCCAACAAATGTTGGATGAAATGTTGGCGAAGATGTTGGCTCGTTTGGCCAAGGCTTTACAACCATTTTTTTCAGACACCGTTTTGGTTTGCTTATTGCCAAAAAGCTCTTTGTCTTTATCCTTGCTTTGAGAGATTCCACACTTTGAAGCAGCACAAGGTACCTTGCTCGGAAGACTTGCACAAGGGACAGAATATGAACTCAAAGAGACGTTTTGATAAAATTTTGTGAATCTTTTGTGAAAATTATTTTCGTTGCTTAGTCATTTCATTTCTGTCATGTCATTTTAACAACTTGTCTTTTCTGTTTATACTTCATTTTATTTATGTCAAGTATGAGGTGAATAATCGAAATGCGAGTATCAAGCGCCTTCAATTTAAAAATGACAAAATTTGCAAATTTAACTGACATATATATAATCATTATAAATATAATCTTCATCATTTATAATTTTCCTGAATTTTTGAAATGGGGTTATTCACATAGTACGCACTTGTAAGCATGCATACTTTTTACGGACACCCCCCTCTTGCGTACATACTTTCCTATGCAGCCCCCCTTTATTTTGCAAAATTTTCCTGAGATTGTGGTACTGAAACTATACGTATATAATAATTTGCATTTTATTTTAGTAAGTAATATCAATAAGCGTTATCCTAAACTTAAGGGAAACTACTTTAATCGGAGAAACTTTCGCAAGGGAACTTTTCACAGATTTTGTTCCCACGCGCAAAGTCTTTGTCACGAAAATTTATCCACTTTTTTTAACGGTAAATTCTCATCATCAAAAGTTTCCTTATTACCATGTTTTTGTCGCAAGTAAATTTCACACAATTTATCAAATCTCATCCTCGTGTCGTCGTAAGGTAGTCAAAGAAAACAGTTTGGATTGGCAATGGCATGAACAACCTAAGACACACCGTAAAATGCATGCTTTAAAGATACAATACTAACCTTATGATCATATATCAGAAAACGGTCCTTGCAAGATATCGAAAATATTATCATAGACTGTCATTCTCTCCTCTATCAAACCATCTTGAACAATTTTTTCGGGCTCGTACTTTCGGTAACCTAAGTAGATACACTTCAGCTGTTATGCGATATTAGGCAATAATAATATAACTTTTGAGTTCGATAGTTTTTAGAACAATGCCTTTTCACACTTCAAATCAAACATGAAACCGACAGGTAAGTGTAGAATCCGTGATTTTTCGGGAGAGTTTTCCTCTTTTTGGATTGTCTTCTTGATCACCAAGCCTCTGCAGTTCTCTATCCCAGTACCACAGACCTGGTTACATTGGAGTATCTGAGAAGTCATTCAGGTAATCCACACAACCTAAAGAACTGCCACGTTGAGCTGAGTACGATGGAATACTATCAGTTGAGTTACACCGAAAACTTGTGTGGTGACAGGAACAGAGGAAACATAAGAGAAAATGGAAAACACCATTTTAGCGTCGTGGAAAAAATGTTTTTCTCCTTAAATTGATAATCCTTTGTGGACAGCAGATTGATGAAATAGCGGGCATGGTAAAAATGTTACAAACCTTTACCATTACTGGTAGATGAGGTTGTCAAATAATTTTAATTACTTTCAGTGGATACGATATGATCCACACGATCTAACATGTTAGGATCGTTATGGTCTTAATCCACGTGGACCTATCGTGACCTCAAAAGATACCAAAGCACTACAAAGCTTTGTAGTGTAGCTGTTGTACTTTCTGAGATTAAAAAGCAACAATTAGGTTACATTTTTAATACGTCTGAATTTATTAAGATCTTTGGCAATCACAGCGATTTTGATTTTTCTCATCACTCTTATTTGACCAGAGTTTGTAATTTTTCACGTAGCATCAAAATGAAGATTATCACACACACTCTTTTTTAGAACTGTGCTAGCAATTGCTGGTGATGACTATACCATAATAGCTTCAGATACAAGACTGAGTGAAGGCTTCCTCATTCATACAAGGGAATCACCTAAACTTTACAAACTGTAAGTATAATGATGTTTGTTTCAGAGACCAGTCTTAGTTTTCAGGGACCAGTCTTAGTTTTCAGGGACCAGTCTTAGTTTTCAGGGACCAGTCATTTTGTTTTAGGGACCATTAATTTGTTTCAGGGAACAATCATTGTTTGTTTCAGGGACCAGTCAACTCCCAGGGTAGGTGTAGTAGTAGGTTTTCAAAAAGGCAGAACAAAATTTCGTCACCCAGTCAGGCATAAGTTATTGGATTCGTATCCCAATAAAGTGAATGCTTAAACTTTCATACCCCCATACAAATTAGTGTTCAAAGAGCTATTTTCGTTGAGCGTGCTGGGACCGATGCATAAATAAGACCGACCGTTAATTGATTGATTAAGTCGCAATAAACAAAAAGAGTGAATCAAGGGGATTATCGAATACAAAGCACCCAGGTCAAGGCAGACAATACTCAATGTTGTAAAATGGAGGCAATTGCGACAAGGAAATTGAAACTGCAAATCAAGTGAAAAAATTGGAACAGAACAGTGCCAAAAAGAAGAGGACATCCAGAGAGAAACTAAAATTTCTTCTTCACACAAAGAGACTGAGAAAAATTATTTTGTTACAAATGTTTTTTTTTGCATCATGACCCTTATCTTTTGTGGGAAAACCTTTCATTACCCATAATTTTTGCTAAAAAAGTTTGGTACCCCCAGCTATTTCTCCTCCAACACCAAGATATGCGAGTAAAGTTTTTTTGAAATTATGGAATTTATTGCATTTGAGTCGAATGATATTATTGTGTTGTTTGCATCCATGTCACATAATTTTTAGAAAACTCGGCTGATAAATAATAATTATGTTTCATTGGATCACTTTGTAGTTGTTCACTTATTATAAACTCGTCGTTTTTTTTTTTACAGAACAAGTACAACGGTCCTTGGATGCACTGGGTTTCATGCTGACGCTTTGACAGTTACAAAAAATGTTGGCATGAGATTAAAGGTTTGCATTCACGCTATTTAATAACAAATCCAATAACACATACGATATTTTCATTGCTCCGCACTATTGACTTTCAATCATGCTTATATGAAACTATCCCGGAAACTTTCCCAAAAAACTATCCCCGTTTGCGGCGCTGTGGCTTGAAATCCGCGAGACTCCCGAAAGGCAAACTTTAGAGTTTGTGACATTATCCAGTCGTCTGTAATCTTCGTGAGCTTTAATGCGGCCTTCATCCGTGAGCTTTCAAGACAATTAAAAAAACCACCATATTTTGACATTAAAACAACATTCTTTAAAACAACCAAAAATCTATGTTAATATGATAGTAATTATTTATAAATATTATTCTTGCGTTTGTTTATCGGACGAAGGGCTTGGGAAAGAGCAATAATCAGCCAGACCTCTGGTGAGAACCTGTAAATGAAGATTTACAATATATTGAAAATTTTCAAAACAAATCTTGTTTTTTTTCTTGAGTAATACCAATAATCACGTTCAAACAAGACGACGTCATCTTTTCTTACTTACGTAAAATGACAATAACAATGGTGTTAATATTACATCATACTTTACATCATCTCCGAGGGTTCTACTGTTGCATAATAATTGTGTCAGTGCTCGTTATTTTTCATAAATTTCCTGTTGTTATTGTTAACATTTCTTTACTAAACTGCAAGATAAAATCTTTACTATTAAATATTTTGTACAGCTGAATTTATTGTTAATACTCTTTTTTAGATGTATCAACACGAACACGGCAAGAAAATGAGGTAGTTTGACTTTATAAATGAAGAGTAGACATTCATAGAAGATCTACATTTACTTTACACAAATCATACTGAGATGCTCTCTCGTGGTTTGAATTTTAACTCTTACTGTTGTTGTATTGATAGGCCATGTTGCTGTTAAGATGATATTTAGTGTTGTTGTATTGATAGGTCATTTCTCTTGATAAAAGGTCATTTTATTTTCTAAAGACTGATCACAGAAAAGGGAGTGTGTATCGGCAGGAGGAATGTATCTACACATATCTTTATATCTTAATTTATTTTTGTTATTTTTTTTAGTTGCTCTGCAATTGCACAGATGCTCCAAACTATTCTCTACTATAGAAGATTTTTCCCTTATTACACATACAATGTCATTGCTGGGTTGGATAATGAAGGTTTGTGATATACGTCATAATTTATTATTAATTGTGGCTACAATTGATTTCCAATCAAATGAATACAACATATCAGTCATCAAAATACTGTTCAATTCAATGCAATAATACAATTTGCAACTAGAAAACAGGCGAAAAATTTTTTTTATGTTTGATCAATTTTGTTAGATCAGGAAATTCGAAAGTATAAAAGATTTTTTAACAGAAGGGGTAAAGTATCCTTAAATACGTTGAAAGGGAACTTTGTGTCTGAAACATGCTTTTAGAAAATACCGTGTGTTCCAAAAAATGTGTCGCCGTTTTAATAAAAATATATATTAAAGTAGATACAACAGTAAGCAATCAAAGCTGCGCTACATATTTCCAAGAATAATCAGCTTGAAGTTTGCTGCATTTGTATCTAAAATCGGTTGTATATTTACCAAGTTATAGAAGTTAGAAGCTCTAAATTCTGTCAACGTAAAAACCAGAGACCGCTGCATCTAGATTGCAAATATGTAATGCATTGATTGCTTGCTGTTGTAAATTTCTTGGTATTTTTAATAAAATGGTGACACAGTTTCTTGGGGCACCCGGTAAAACAATAATTTCTACATTGTTAGAAGTATTGTAGTATTATCTAAAATATAGTGATGCTGATCCGTTTATTGTTGGGCTGAGTTTTTCCTTTTGATAAGAATTATGTCTTCTCAATTTGTAAACACTCAAGCGTTATTGAAACATTGGCTGAATATAAATTGTTTTTCAAGAAATCGAACAACCCCAACTTTGCGGAAACAGCAATATAATATTAACTTATTTTCGATTATGTATATACGATTGAATATTTCGAATTAACAAATATTTCGATTGTTTCCTTATTAAAGGAGCTATGATCTGAAAATGTTTTTACTGTAATGTCCGCCTATGAATTTTGGACCTTAATCGACTTATGATCCAGATATGCTGTATATAGTCCGGTTATATGACTGTGTAGTCTTTATTTGTGTCAAAATCTGACTTTGACTTATACCCCAAAGTCGACTTATACACCGGACATTACGGTGATGCAAATAAATAGTACCATTGAATGCCAAATAATGCTGTTTTAATTTTTCTGGTATCTCATTTCACCTCCGAGTTATCCAATATTTTGTATGTTCTGCTTATGACGTGATTTCGTTTGCACAAAATCAGAAAACATACAAGGTCAGAAAACATACAAGGTTCATCATGTCTCAGCAGGGATATTCAAAATTGATCTTTTTCACCGTACTTGCCTGTGTAAATATCGTTTTATGTTTACCGACTTTAAACTTTTATTAAATAGATAAATGCTTTTGCTATTATTTCTGATGAAAAGCTATGATTTGCTATAATGTTCTCTTGCAGGTAAAGGTGCAGTGTATAGTTTTGATCCTGTCGGATCATATGAAAGAGAAAGGTACAGAGCTGAAGGATCTTCTGCAGCAATGTTGCAACCATTTCTTGATAACCAGGTACACCTTAGTCAAAGCAGCGATTTTTAGAAAACAAATCGTTTAAGAAAATGCATTTAATTATATTCTCTGAGCAGTTTTGTCATTTAAAAACATTATTGCATTTGCTGTAAAATCGTAAATTCAGCATTGTAATTTTACAGTGTCAAGAGATATTTCGATCTGATTTGTGGAAACTGATTTTTTTGCTCAAAAATATTTTCATTGCTAAGAAGTTCAATTTTACAAAGAAAATTACCTATAAATAATAACCTGACTTAATCCCAGTTGTGAAGAGAAATAGACAGACTAGAGTAGCTAAAAGTTAAACATGATGAAAAGAATAACTCTTGACAGTTGTCAAATCGGTTTGCTTTGTTTTTACAAATTCATGCCTTCTACATGCTGAATGAAATCTATCATTTTAACATAACTAAGCTTTTATACTAAGTGTGAGCATTTTCCACCAAAAATACCAAATATGTAAACTACCGGGTGACCGCAAAAAAAATTTAAACAGTTGAAAAATTGAACAATTTTCTTTGTGACCAATTTTGCCTATCATGTGGAGAAAGAACCGAATTCTTCACAATACTGACAATTTTGGCAGCAGCTTCAGTCAATTTCAACGTTTTTATGACCGACTTGGTTTTGATGCTTGTTATCAAGCGGTTTTAATAATCATCAAATTATTTTTTTTTCTCATTATTTTATATTGCTAAAAAATCCATACATATTATGCACAATAACAGTATGCATACGATAATAGTATGAATCACAAGAAAAATTCTTTTGAAAAACTATATTTTCATGTTGAACTTGCATCATAATTGTTTCACCTGACCATAGCAATGGTTTCTAAATCAATTTGATCTTCCCATGGTTGTAGAAAAGTAAAGTTTTGAGGTTGGTAGCAAAGTCAAATTTTAGCAATTCTTCAAACGTTTAAACCTTTTTTCGTCACCCGGTTTGATTATGTTATCTAAAATATAAGCATTGCCCTAATTCTGTTTGTATGTGCTGAAACAACTGTGTTTGCTATAGTTTTTTTAAAATAGATTACTGGTATTACTTGATTTAAGGTTGGAAGAATGAACCAACAAGATCCTTCAAAGGAACCTCTAACGAAAGAGCAATGTGTACAGTTTGTAAAGGACATTTTCATATCTGCAGCAGAAAGAGACATCCACACAGGTGACGGCGTTCTTATTAATGTAATTACCAAAGATGGAGTTCAAGAGGAAATCTTCCCTCTTAGGAAAGATTAGAAAGAAACGTATGCACTCGTGCGTAGCTAAGTTGTTATTGGACTTTATTTTATTATAAAGAACGAGTTGTCATTGATGTTATTTCTGAATATGAAATGTTAAAGAGAACATTTTACCTTTTCATTAAAGCCTGACATGCATTTGCATCTAGCCCTGGTGGGAAAGAGATTGTAATAATCAAGTGTTAAAGCAATCCTGTATAGCTTTACATCAATGAGATTCGTTGCATTCATCTTTTATTTGTGACTAAATCTTTGAAATGCCAAATCATATCTTAATTATTTACCAGCTAAGACATGGTTTTCATCTTGCTAAAATCTATTGAAACACATATTTATCCAACTTTCCGAAAGTTGCGTTTGGCCGGGTAGCTTAGGTATTAGAATGTTATCCAATTGTCTGTAACAATTTTCAGGTGTCGAATAAGTCATAAAATTGCCCTCTTCTTCAATGCGTTTCAAGGGTTTAAATATTTCTAAAAAGTAGGACGGTTCATTGAAACAATCTTGTTAAATATCGACTTGTAAGTTCAGAATTTGAGAAGATTTTAACCTGAAAGGTTTTGACTCACACCCTTGGAAACGATTGTACGTTTGGGGGTAATCTTTACCCACATTAGAAAAGGACTTTAACAGTTACTGTGCTATTTGATATTTTTCCCGTATTATGGCTCATTTAGGATTGGTCAGTAAACAAACAATGAAATGACTGTGAGGGCAATTTTGGATTTTCATACAAACACGATACCATTTCATATTTATACAAGGGTAGTATATTATATATTCAACCACTATAGTTTCCATTTTCCTTGAGCTTTGTACTCTTGAAAAGACTAACTCTGCCACTTTGATTTTTAGGGACTTCTTTCTTGCTTTCCCAAACGTTGGTTTGGCGGTTTCCCCATGCTTTGCTTTGGTTGCTAGATTCGCCTTTTGTTTTGGAATGTTTTGACTTCATGTATGATTCTTTCTGCATGTATTCTTGCTGGTTTACATATAGTTGTGACAAAAGTTCTTTTCTTCTTTTGTTCAGTTCTTCTGAGTTTCTTTGGCAGGCGCTGAGTTCTTCGGATAGCCTGAGGAGTATGAAAATGATAACATGAGTGTTGATATTGAATTTAAATTGGATCCTATTAAAGTTCAGTTTGTAAAAAATTTACATGTTCAATGAATATCTGCCACTTCTCTGAACGACGAATAAATTGAGGTTGGAAATGGTTCGCGTAAACTTGAGGCATTTGTTGTTTGCTTTTTGCCCGAATAAATCCTTCACAACATCCTACTTTGTGGTTACTTAAAATTTGTCGCCGGTATTGCTTGTAAAAGTTTGACCGACCGCCAAATTTTTGCAGCTCAAGCATTCCAAGAATTGGAATGGACTACATTTCTGAGAATATATTTATTCAATTTTTGATTTACTTCAATTTACTCATTTTTAATTGTGTTTCTGATAAAAAATTTTCACGTAAAACCAAAATACGCCATATCTGCCAGAATCTTTTCCCTGAAGTAAAAAGACAAATTAATATAAATTTAAAAGAATATTTTTGGTGTACATTTTAAACTCATGGCTGCTCTGTGGCTCATTCGCGATGCGCTGTTTCTCCTCCTTTGCCATTTCCTTCTCACTTCTTAATTTTTTGATAGTCTCTTCTTTCTCTATAAAAAGGAATTAAAACATGAAAACTAGATAATTCAAAAAGCACCAACTAAAACTCTGCCTAATAGAGCAGAGTATTATTTATCAAAGAATGAGGCTTTGACCTACCGTCCTTTTCGAGTGCCATGGCAGTGATTGATCTGTTGATAATTTCCATCTTCTCATTTATCATTGTTGTTTTATTTTGGCGTGATTGTAGTGTTTCGAGATCTATGAGATTAAAGATTTGTTTATCAAAAATCAAATGAGAAAGATCAATTTTCAATAGTGGTGAGTGTTTAAATAACCAATGCTATTTACTTGTTATTAATATCAACAAAGCATTCAATTTATGTTTTCCGTCCGCCGCAGCTGTCAAATGGGCCGATCAGCCATTACACCGAAAGCAGCGAACACGTATTTGTGTTTTACTTTCATTATTTGAATATTTATATACTTTGTTTGTATATATAGAAAAATAAACAATAGAAAGATTTTTTATCACGTGATGAGAATTTTGGCGGTTCAGATGAACAATTTGGCGGCGATGGAATCTGACTGCTTGTTCATTTTCATTTTCATTTTCATTTTCATTTTCATTTTCATTTTCATTTTCATTTTCATTTTCATTTTCATTTTCAT
>JAYJMH010043262.1:0-14719 GCA_036873815.1 Phacellophora camtschatica
CAACCGAGAATTGTCCAAATCATCTCGGATATCGCATGATCGATTATACTATTGTTGGTGAGCATCGGACCGTAAAAGTAGTAGGTTATCAAAAATTTGATTCCTCAACCTGTTTATGCTTGTTTCTCGTCTTGTTTGTCGGATACAAATCATGTAAATGTATTTTTAGATTGTACTTCGACTGCGCCTCGTGCAACCGAAGTTTTGTTACGATTTTCGTAGACCAAAATTTTGCGTTGATGCCTCTTTAACTAGCTTGGGCCGCTAAAAATAATAACAATTGTAAACATTAATTATGAAAATAAACAAATATTTTAAAACAATAGGACTCAATCTGAAAAACCAGTTTGAATGAATGTAATGGAATGTTTATCTGAGATTTACCTATAACATATTTATTTGTTAGCGTCATCTTGATGTTACACTGCAACTGTACAGACGGAGAATGGAATGGCTAACAAATGGTAGTCGCAATGTTTTTGGGACACTTTTTGAAAAGAGGTGAGTCATTTGAATAGAAAATCATTTAATATTAATTTTTAAACTTCAAAGTCAAAACTGGCTTTCAATAATGAAAGACTAAATTTACGAACAATTAATCATATTTATACCTAGATGTATATACACATGTCGTTACCGTTGCATTTTTCATATCCGTATTTTATTTATAGAATGTAAAACTAAATTTAACGAGCCAGGTAAGTTTAGCGTTCGTTTGGGTGGTATAATATTATGTTTTAATGATCATTTATATCTATGCGTGCTCTATGAATAGAATTATGATGATGATGATTTAACAGCTTGATATTTAACAACATTATTTGTCATTGTTATCCACATTCTAATTAACTAGTTCGTCTTATTTTTTAATCTAAATGCACTTATTGTTTACAATGATATGAAAAAAATATATAATTTTTGTACCATTTTTCACTTGTTTTTGTACTGTATAATTATGTATCCAACTTATATGACACAAGGAATGTGCTCACTTATATGACTTTTTGCCTCAGTACTCAAATCCTGCGCCGCTGACCTTTTCGTAAATGGAAACTGGTCTTAAGACTATTCCTGTATTTCCACTGGGAATGGCTATTCTTACCTCTTTCTCTCCCAAAGGACCCAAAAGACATCAAAATTTTAACGTTTTTTGTACTTATAGGAATTTGGCCAATGTTGAAATGAGATTAATGCTGTAACACAACATAACGACTTTCATTACCGAAAAGGTCTATTAAGAAAAGGTTTGCGACACAGTATGGTGCACCCGCTACTCAAATTTCTTGTTTTGAAATTGTTGAAGTACCTACCTGAATTATGTCTATAATCTTTTTCCGCAAATAATTTTATTTTCTTATTTTAGAATTGTGATTTTAGTCGACATGTCTCTTGCTATGTGTGGCGACGTCATGCGTATCCATAGCGACATGCGTGGATTGCTGGAACAACAAATACCAAGTAAAGAGTTATTCAACATTATTTGGTGAGATTTTTGAAAAATAAATTCCGATTTTAGGAGTTGGATTCAGTGAACATTGTTTCAGAAAATTTCTTATGATGACAGTTGTTTTTTGGGGGATGAAAGATTTTTCTTAAAGCTCATATTGTGCCAGGGGGAGGTAAATCCTTATATATCGGTACGGGTATGTGCTACCGATAAAGATGGGCTCAAAGGCAGTGAATTCTCTAAACATGGACAAGATGCTTAGCAAAAATGCTTTACTATTGGGTTAGATATTAAGAATTTTCCTTATTGTTGTATGATTTGGAGTAAAATAGAAGATTAATATTGAGTATAGACAAAAATTTGAAGAGTAAAGATGGTTACGTTTATAAAATCCATGTGGCACATTCCAGTCCGACCGTGAGACGTATTGGACGTGTACTTCCCCCGAGATATTGTTGTAACCAAAAACATCACATGTGCTATCACCGATTCTTTCTATGCGAGACTTTTTTCAGCTTTAATTTCCTAAAATCTTTGATACATTTGAAAGGATCTCAGTGACACTCGGTGAAAGGATCCCAGCGAAATTGAATCAAAGTGAGGCTGGAATAAGAAAAAGAATAGTTATTTTAGTAACCAATAGACTTTCTTGAAGTTGGAAACATTTGTAGGAAGCTTTCACCATGCCAATTCGGATAGGAAACTAAATAAAACAAAAAATGTATTTTGAATCAATACATTTAATTACTTTTACAGCTTTGGTTCAACAATCAATCCATTTCAACCTCGTATGGTCGAATCATCAAATACAAATTTACAATCAGCTTTCAGGTAAATTATTCTCCTTTAAAATATCAATGATGTTGATTATATGTTGAGGATCATGACGAACGACCCTCAACGAGTTACAGTAAGAACTCGCCACCACTAATGAACTGACTCATAAGAAACCACAGGCTGAATTTTTTGTAAACATTTTCAAATTATTTTGAAAATTGATTAAAAGAGTTAATTTGAGTGATGGAAATCATTTTCAAAAACACTGGTTTCTTAGTGGCATGTTCTTCAATGATATTTTCTGTTTCAGTTTTTATAATTTTTATTGAATCAGATTTTGTAAGTTATTACATTAATGGTTTTAATGTTTAATATTTGATAGGAATATTTAAATATTAATATTAGAAATTAAGTCATATTTTGTTTTTGTGATGTGAAAGAAAAGGAAAATTAAAATATTTATTACATTTCTATTTAATATTTTGGATATAGCAATGATTGACTATCTTTTGGAAAATAGTGCCAGAATAATCGTAGAATAAATTCATTTTGGCAATTTACACAGGTGGTTCATTCGCCAAACTTGTTCTGGAAGTCGAAAGTTCATGGATGCATTTAGATTTGCCATGGAAAATGAAGAGGAGAGGAAAAATAAAATAGGTAAAAATCTGTACATTTACAAATCTTTGAACTCCCAAGGAGAATGAAAATTTGTTTGAGGTTGCAAGTTTTTGAGATAACCAAATATAAATGGATGGATGTGAGTATTTTTATGCCACTGAATTAAAAGTTTACGATATATTTTTAAAAAACAAAAAAGGATAAAATATTACAGGCATGTATAATTTAATTACAATTAGTTAAAATAACATCTACGTTTATTACAAAGGACGTAACAAAACAAATTCGTGTTAACCAGGAGTTAGAATTAGGCCTAATCGATTTATATTTAGAGAGGTTTAACTGTCTGATTCTTGTTTTATTTTTTTATTATAGCTTTATCATTATCCGGACCATAAGTCCACAAGCAATAATTTTTACTGCTTTCAAGCACAATATCAAAAATATTTTTATGTTAAATATACAGAAAAGGGAAAACGATGCTTCCATTTATCAATTATGATAGATTTAACCTCTAAATGGACCGTTATGGAATCATGGTCTTTTGATCTTTTAATGCTATCCCTGCCACTCTAGTTTCGGGGTACGTGGTTTTATAATAAATTTAGCTGTATTTTTAACTATTTTTATTAAATCATTCATGTCTGTAATATTTTATCCTTTTTTGTTTTTGTTTTTAGAAAATATATTGTAACTGTTTTATTAAAGTGGCATAATGATACATACATACATATTTGTTGTGTTATTACTATAAAGGCTGGTTTAAAATACTATTGTCAATGTTTACCGAGTAAATGTTTGGCAAAGACACTTGCAGTGCATAAGGGTTAACACATCAGGGTTAACACAAGATGAGCTAATTTGATATTTTGGAAACTTTATCCATTTATTCAGCGAGTTCATGTTTTATGAATATTATCCCTGTTTCATTTCAAGCAATATGGGAAAAGATAACTAAATAAAATGGATTCGTAATTTGTTTCCAGCGATATATTGCGGAGATTTTATTTGCTTTGTTGGGGTTTTTACCTATTTTGTGACCATAACTAAAAAAAAAACTCTTGCAAGTTAGTACATAGATTAATATATTGTGGTAATTTTCTGATCATAACAATGATAATTATTGTTACAGCATTCAGCATTTTTGCATGAGAACAAACTTTTTTGTATTATTTGCCATTTATTATCTTCAAATCAATAATTTTAAAACTTAAGAATACTTTTTGTTGTTTTAGAGGTTGATGGAGTGTATCTTATAACAACGGGTATCCCAGATGAACCCAAGGTGAATATTAATGAAAATAGTCATATTGAATACTTTCAACTACTGAGCTGATCATTTCCCTTTTTAGTTACTATCCTGGGTATAGTCCCTTTTTGAGGAATCGTCAAAATGTTCAAGAAATTAATATTTGAAATCTTAATTTTTTTAACCTGCATTGTGATATTTTACCACGAAGGATAGCATTGTGATATTTTACCACGAAGACGTGTACAGAATTATTTGGATATATTTGCAGGAGTGGATCTTTAATATTGTCTGAAACAGATAAAAAAAAATTATTAATCTGAAAATACAGAATTCATTGAGCATCAAAAATAATAACTTTTTTGGCATTCAATTATTTGTTTTTTCAAATATGAAGAACAGTTATTTGAAAATTTACTCATAACAATTATTTTGTTAGGACGTGGCTTGTGGACATATTCAAGAAGCTTTTGCTGGAAGAGAAGCTTCTTTTCATTGTATATATTACGAACCGGATGATGTTGATCCTGTACCGGTGGCCGGACGATATGCGGACACGGAAACAACAGTAGCTTATCTGAAGGACCTTGCACACTCTACTCGAGGGAGATTTCATTGGGTCAAGGCAAATAGTGAGTTTTTTTGGAGGTTTATTTTTAGGAATATTTTGCTACATAATTATTCGTTGCTAACTTTATTTACGTCATTTAAAATTCAGAAATTAAAAATTTTAAGTTGTTTTTGTACGTGTTTGTATGAACTTTATATTAGTTTATTTTACGTTTGATTTTGTTGAAATGTTGTGTGTTTGTGTTAATTGTCACACCTTTCACCTCGGGAGGGGTTGTATGACCCAATGCTAAAGAGCCTAAAACATCATTTGTCAGGAGGAAAACACGGACAAAAGTTTGTATTTACCTTTAATTAAGTTAGTTTGCATGTGCCGTACCCCCTGCAAAATGAAAAGATTGATAGGATTTTCTTGTTAATTTAAAATGAAGCCGGGCGGGGAAGGGACGATTAAAATTCTTTTTGATTCGACCTTTTTTCTAATTCAAGGAACTTTATCATTTTTACAAATTTAGAATCTTTAAAAATACAGTTAAATAATTTGTATGCTGATGAATTCTGTTTGTACCGTGTATTTGCTGGAAACGCCACACTCATTGTTTTGTATTCAGGCATTGTCGAGAGTGATGACGTCAGAATTGTATGCAATGAAGTAGATAAAGCATATAACTACAGAAAAAAGGTGAGCGTTTTATTTTTGTACATATCTGCAAAGCAAAATGCAACTGAGAAATTTAAAGTTTGTTACTGCTTATCAACTGTATGTAAATTCTGTATATGGATGCTGTAATTGGCATGACTTGTTATGGAAAACGAAATTTCCATGGTCTGTTGTCAAAAAGAAAGCAAACTTAAAATGAGAAATATTTTATAGGTTTCTTCTGTTTTACTTTAGGCTGAAATTCTTTTGGAAACATTGCAAGAGCGCTGCCCAAAAGGAGAATCAGTAAGTGTGCATAATCAAGATTTATAAATTTTAAAACTTTTGTAAATTAAAAGGTATTATGTTTGGTTTAGTTCATTTTATCATTCATCATATGTTAACACGTTGAAGGACAAATGGACCAAGTTAGCAATCAATTTCATTAGTTGCATTGGGTTCTATTGTTGTACTTAAATTTCATTGGTTACTGAAAGAATTACTTTAACGTTGATTGGTTTGTTGTTCAAAAAATTTGATTGTTTTTACTTCAGTGTTTTTTAAAAAATGTCTCGCTACTGCTCCCAAACCCTTCATTTCAGTAGAAACGTCTTTAATTGATTGTTCTTAGCAGTTAATAAAGGAACAATTGTGTCCAAAGTTAACATTATGAATTACAAAAATCTAGTTCGCTAAACTTTAATTTAGCCGGCCTTAGGCTTGCTACAAGTCTTCGTTTGGGAACATGAAAATACGAAACGCATTCCCCTCATTTTGTGCTCTTTCGCATTTCCCCAAACTCTGTGCCACAAGTCTAATCAAGCCCAAGTTGTTAAATTAATGAATTCTCATTCCATTGTTTTCTTTTTTTCACTGACTAATACCTTACTTTAAACGAATAATCGTTTATTTAACAGACCGAAACGCTCGAGTCGTCAGAACTCGTTCCACGACCTCCATCTTCTGCAAAAAAACGGATTGGTCCACCAAGACAGACTGCTTTGAGTCAAGCAAGAATTGTAAGTTTATGAACATTGCCATCGGAAATTATTTCAGATTGGGGGCCTACTACTCCTCTTAAAACAATTTGGAACAGCAGCTTCTCTAACAATCGTAATAACCAGCATTATTTGGAAATTGTTGAAATGGGGTTGAAGACCCCATTAGTCCCCAGATTCCTTTGGTTCAAAAGCTACTATACATTGTACATTGACCTGAATGATTGTAGCTATCGCCATAAAGTTTACGTTTTTGTTTTGGTCAATGTTTTATGTTGAATTATTAAAATAATGCATTTACATCAATAAAATTTATTTATTGATTTTTTGAAATTTTTATCTTGCTAATTATATGCGGTGTTTGCCGTACTTGTTAAATTTTTTAAATACAACTTCGTTAATATTTTGCCTATCAGGGCATTAAAAATTGTAACATTATTTTTTTAATTTTTTTGCTGAAGGTATTTCATGTATATAAATAATGATTACATTAATTGCCTCTCAGAATGGCATGCGACCTGCATCAGCAAAGGTATCAGGTTCTTCTCCTGGAAAATCACGAAATCGGCCTCACAGTGCATCAGCATCAGCATCAAAAGATGAAATAAAATCATTAGTATGGAAACCCAGTACATCATTAAGTACAACTAATCTCATTCCACCTTGTAAGTATTATATAATCTAAGTTATTTATTGTAATTATTTAATTTTATATCTTTTAAAATATTTATACATTGCTACCGGGTGATTCAAAATGAAATTGTGGCATTTGAAGAATCACCAAAATTCGACTTTGTTACGGAATTCAAATATTTCCTTTGCAGTTAACTTCGAAAGGATCACATTAATTCTAAAACCTGCCTTTATGCTTAAAACACGAGCAAGTAATGACATAATTTCTGATTTTCAGTATGCTTTTTCAAAAAATTTGTAAATTGAATAAAAAATAAAACTTATAAGTAGTTATAACATAAGTAACCATATAAAACGATTGGAACTTCCAAGAACGTGATTTATTGATTTCTCATAATAACTTTGTACCATGCATCAAAACCAAGTCGTTCTTGTAGTGGCAAAATTACACCATTATTAAAGCGTTGTGAAACATTTGACATTGCTACAATTTAATTTATTCTTTTATGTACATGGTAGGTTCATTGGTCTCACAGTATATTTTTGGTGATTTTTAAACAACTCCATTTCGGATCACCCGTTGTTTTAGACTTAAGCGAAAGATTAGGCCGAGATTTTTGAGAAGAATTTAAGGATTGGAAATTTGTTTGCTTTTGCATGCATTTTATAATCGCTTAATCACATATAAATTGCTTTTCATTTTGATTAAGCCTGGTCTTAAACACTTTTCTTCACAATCATTTTTCTTCACAATCACTTTTCTTCATAATCACTTTCGAGTCACTTTCATCACTTTTCGTTTTGATTTCATTCTTTTTTATTGTATTTTTAGTGACATCATCTGAAGAAAATGTTACTGCGAATCCTACGAAATCATCAAAAAATAAAATAAAAGCTGACCAGCAAGTTTTTTACACAGAAATTGGAAACGAAACGGGTTCGTTTTTTATAGTTTTGATGATTTGTTTCTGTTTCTATCGAAGGATGCTATTTTTATTTGTTTCTGATGAAATCAATAGCGAAACTTGAATTGTATGAGGTTGTAAAAGTTATAAACATTTGAATGCTGAGAAGGAATTGTGGGACTGAATTGTGGTTGAAGGAATGGATTTACGTGTCCCTCTATTCCAAACTAACAATGGTCAGAAATCATTCTCTTTTCGTGCAGTACAAATATAGAACAAATTCAACAAGGGAACTAAACAATCAACCTATTGATTTTCAAGAATAAACTTTTGAGACGGATCTGTTTTTTGTTTTCGCAGGACCAATTATAAATCAATTTTATTTGTAAATTATTAATAATGATAACCAATAACCTTAGCACTTCAGATCCACAAACTGGACTATGGGCTATCTGCCAAGGTTGCAATTTAATGCACAGGCTGCATACTTATATGGCAGCAAGGGATGATACTACTTTAATCCGTTTTATAAAGTTCATAATAGAATTGTAACCTTATAAAAATGTGTAAAAAGATGAAATGGGAATTAATTGCTGTCTTTTTCCTTTCAAGGCTACGTATTCAGATCGTATCAAGTTCCAACCAATCCCGTCAGTAAAAAGAAGACCTTCTTAATGGGAAATAGAATTATTCCAGAAAATGAAGAAAATATCACAACTAAAGAGGTTCATATAAATATTTAATTAGTATCATTTCATATCAATTAGTGGCTTCTTTCTTTACTCTTAAAGCAAATGAACGAAGGCATAGCGATTGAATCTGATCATAAAACAAAGTAAAATGACAGTTACGGTTTCTTTTTGGTCTACCATTTACGTATGTGGCATGTTTCATTCCTTATTGGTAAAAGTAATGCTTCCGGGTAGTGTTTCCGGGTGGAAGTAATGCTTCCGGGTGGAAGTAATGCTTCAGGGTGGAAGTGAAGTTTTTCTAGAACTTATATTTTATAACAAACGATGATATTTTAATGTGCCTTTAAGAAAAAGCTACTGTTACAGCTTGCTTGTTTGATACACAGATGTTTAAGAGACTATCAAATTTAACGATATGTAATCCAATATTTTTCCCAGACATACGAAGGCTTCTTCAGGGCAATATAAAATGTACAAACATTTGAACCTTACACCTTTTACGTCTCTTGAGATCAGTAAATTCATTTAAGTTCATTTTTTTAGTTGTACATCTTTCTAAATTATGATGATTTAAACAGCCAGCTTTCAACAAATTTTGATTTTTTTAATTTTTAGTGGCTGCGAAAATACAGCCTTGCTAAACTGAAACTCGATTTAAATTCAACAATAAACAGTACCGAGTGTTCTCACTCTCAAAGCAAAGTTTCAAGTCTTGGTAAATCTGTTCCTGCTAAGTATTGTGAAATTTTTCCAACAATCACTATCAACGTACGTATTTTTTAAATTTATTATTTTTGTTGATACATGTTCATAATTTTCTTTTTAATTTTATGATAAATTAATTCATGTTGCTTATTTATTTTTTAATTTTCCTTCCTAAGGGAGTGTCAAAACATCTTCATTTGCAACCAAAAGAGCTGGAAGAATATGAAGATAAATTAGAAATCATTTTACAGCGATATGTCAAGAGATTGCAGTGGCTTTTTAGTGGTAAGTCAAATTGTTAATGGTAAGTCACGAAAAAGATTCACCCTCGTACTTGTTCTGGATCTAAGCCTCCGTAACAATACCGTGAAACCCATGTAGCAGTTAGTTAGCAGATGTTTAAAGTACTGTGTGATGATGATACGGCTGAAACCCAAATCAAGGAATGTATGCTTACTAGTCTGGCAAACGTTCTCAATTGATATCCTTAGAGAACATAACAATGGGAGATCGAGAGATCAAGAAAAGATGGATTGACCAAATTACTAAAAAATCAGACACTCGTAAATTTACAAATGTCCAATAAGCTTTCGTTCTTTTCAGTTCAGTTTTAGTTTCTTTTAGTTCAACAATCAACCTAAATACAATAATAAATTAACTACCACTACAATACAACAATTACATTTAAAAACAAATAATTAAGGATATTAAAGACATAAAAAACAAAAATTAAATCGATAATAATGTTACAATTCTTCTGTAATTTAAATTGCTTGTCTAACGAGGAGCCCCCAAAATAGGTAAACGAAACAAGAGAGAGAGCTCCCAATAAAAAAGTTTAAAGGCAAAACGTTTTTGAAAAACAAATCTTTGTATTTGTATGAACTTTTGCTGTACCTTACTTGCTTTGTATTATAGTTATAATGTGCGAAATAATTATAAAATAAATATTATTCTAATGATGTTTTTATCCAGGGAGTCGAAAAGTGTTTGGTTCAATTATCGAGCAAAATGTGATCTTATTGGTTGATACTTCTGGCTCCATGGTAACAAGCATAGATGAGCTGAAAAAAGAATTAAGTAGTGTAGTTTGGGAACAAATTCACAAAAATCAGAAAAAGTGAGTTTTTTTTCCTATTTTTGTATTGGCGAAAAGATCTTTAGTTTTGTGCGAAGTTTTGAGCCTAAAATTTGTTTTTTTTATTTTATCAACTTTATCGAATATTATGCGTTGGCTGTGCTTAAAATTTTGCATTAGAATTCTATGTAGAGTGGATGTACTTAGAATTGGAAGCAGCGTGGTTGTACTTAGAATACATACTGCGTATAATCATAGTCATAATCATTTCACATTGGTATAATCATTCAAACATGTATCAGTTTGAATTAGTAAACAACGTTTTGAGATGTGCATTTTCACTTAATTTTTACAATTTTACAGTTGTCCCTGCAAACAGAAATGTATATCCTTTGAAAAGCATTCTTACAAGCATCTTTCGATGAACTATGTTTTGATAAAAATGTTTGAATTAAGAAACATTTTTAAAAACCTGCTTTTTGATGCTACTTTGGTACGGATCGGATTCAGTGCTTTTTTGCTTGGACCAGACCGGGTTGGATTCTTTGTCTTTTGCTTGGACCGGATTCAGTTCTTTTTTGCTTGGACCGGACCGGGTCAGATTCCTCGTTTTTTGCTCGAATATGATCAATTACAAAAAATGTCAAACTGTTTTGTCATTTATGTTTGGTCTCTTTGTTCATTTATGTTTGGTTAAATCATTGATACTTTTGTTATAATTTGATACTTTCGATACCAATGATATGCTATAATGTTTAATTGTAAAAATCAAAGGGGTAAGACTATTAAAATGAACCGTTGATAGATAACAATTTCGAAGCAAAAGAGAAGACGCATTTTTCTCGTGCTTTTATTTTGCAAATGATAAATTTTCTTTGCTTTTTGTTGTTTAGATCATGTACATAAATACATTTAACTTAAATACTTTTCATATTTAAGCAGCTTGTGTTTCTGTATCACACTATCGAATTTTTTTCTGATCGGGTCGGATTTTGAATAATAATGATCGGATCGGATTAGATCTCGTCTGGCTCGATCAGCGCGTTTTGAATCGGACCGGATCCGGATTAAATTTCGATCAGAGAGTCTCAATCCGATCCGATACACATCGAACCTCTATCTGGGAAATATTTTTGATATGATATGATATGAGAGATTTTCATTTTTTTAGTTTTACTATTATGAAGTATTCAACTGAACCAGTTTTGTGGGAAGACGCACTTGTTGAATCCAATGAAACAAAATGTAAGGGAGCAATTCAATGGACTTCGCAGTTTGATGCTTATGGTGGAACTTGCACAATCGATGCCATACGGGTATTTGTCTTTCTTTGTTTCTTTCTTCTTGTTTTTGACTTCTTAATACATCCAACATATTTTAACATCTAAAAAATATGTACTTTAAATTCTTATTTCACGTAAAATAGAAACCCACATAAAAGAACTGAAGTTCTTGGGTACGAGCCTACCATTTCAGTACATCCGATGAAAACATAGCTGTAGGATAGAGGGCGGTTAAATTACCTAAATTACTGCAAAAATTGGACACTTGCAACATATACAAATCCTTCTCATTTTATTCTAACCTGCCTGAAGTAAATTCTAAAGTAAATTTTTTAGCATCTTCATATATTTTTAAACTCTATTATGCTGGTTTCTACTGTATGTATCACAAAATTTGTTAACTCAAATCAATTAATTAATAAAACCTTTATTTTAGTTGGCATTTAAAGTGGAAAATTTAGAAGCCATTTATCTGCTTTCTGACGGAAAACCGGTAAGCATTTTAAAAATCTCATACTTGAATGAGATTTCTAAAAATTTTAATTAAATCTTTTGAATGCAATAAACAGAAATCTAAATTCAAATTGAACATTTTTACATTTTATATTTTTGCATTTATTGCTTTTAAAATTAATTTTTTTGCTATCAATCTATCAAAACTTAGCTTTTAAAATTATCTACATAGCAAGACAGACATTGCGATCGCACAGTTACTGACCATATGCAGGTTAAAGAAATTAGACTATTGTGGAAGAGAGGGGTATCCGGAAAATTTTCCATGTAGAATTATAAATTTGCCGAGTGATGATGAGTAAATACCATTTTAATTTTCCAAGGGGGTGTCCCACCCCCAAAACCTCACACGAGGCCGGCCCGAATGGAAAATTATGCACCACACCTAAACCACGCCTATTTTTAATTGTTTGACGAGAAAGGTTTCTAAAGATCAAACTTTACACTTGGCGGTAGGCTCAACAATCTGATTCTCGTCTAGACTTTGGTATAAAGAAACAAACTATTTTTAATTACGTTGAAATTTTTATTTTTGATTGAAAATACCACAAAATTTTCCCAATTCATAGGATACAAGCACAACAAGTGTGTTGAGAGAAGTAGCATCTCTTTGCTCATCCAAAAAATTAAAGATTCACACAATATCTTTTAATTGTCAAGACTGGTATGTGTTTTTATTTTAAGGAAAAGTTTAACAATTAATGCTCTTCACCACTGACAAAAATTATTGCTATTCTGTGAAGGTGGTGTCATCTCATTTAAGTTTGTCAATGGAATTTTTAAATCGTTTTGAAATTTTCGAGCGAAGTTATTCAGAATAAGAGATTAAGCTTATTATCAATGCAAAACAGGGAAAATATATTCATGTTTCTGAAAATTTTAGGACATGAAATCTCGATAGCACAGCGGCTAAACATTGTTCTTTAAGAAAAGGAAACACCTTGTTTTCATTTTTCTTGCGTTCTCAAATTTATATATGCTTTGGTTTGTGCTTTTTTTTCTTGCACGCTTAACATGAACTATGTTGATTTCAAGAATTAATTGTAGAATATATAATATCATGTTTTCTATTTGCAGTATTGCAAATCGATTTTTACAGCTTCTTGCATCCCAGACGGGTGGCAGGTAAGTTCTCCCATAGTTTTAGTTCATAATTAATTCTCTTAAAGATTTTATTCATGGCGAGATAATAAAATCAATTAATGTCAAAATTGCAGTTTAATTTAAGTAATTATGTTTCATGCATCTTTTGCCATATTCAAATTGTCAATTCCAATGAGAATGACTGAAAGTTATTTGAGGTAAATTCTCTTTTATGTAATCATTGAAAAACCAAAACGCACATAAATCATGTCAAACGTTTTGAAATTATTTTACTGATAAAACTTTTTGTGACTGACTATTGCATTTGTTTGCAAATAATTCAAAATCCAATAATGTTTGCATTTGATTTAATAAATGATTAAAAATATGAAACCTTTTCTAATTTGATGTGTTTTTTCACTTGTCAATTTTAATTTTTCAAGGTACCATCGATACAAAAGCATCGCGGATATTGAAGTTGCAACACACAAATTACTTTCAAAAGATTACAACGACGCAGAAGTATAAACACATATATATATATATATCATAACATTTAGTTCACTTTTTGCTTTATCTTTGAAAAAGATTTTTACCGGATGGCCAACAATAATTTTGCTTTTACATGAACTTGGTGTAAAGGGCTTCAGTTTAAAACTTGATACCTTGCTTGCCAGAATATACCAATAAAGGAATCTCTGAACTACACTAAAGCAAAGCCAACGTTAATGGCCATAATGTAGTATTTTCAGCAGACTGCAGAATTGCAGCAGCAGCAGAAATCCTCTAGCTTTTTTTAATTGAGCATAACTCAGTGAATATTGGGTGGATTTCTGCAAGCAAGGTATCAAACTGTAAATAAACTGTAAACTGAAGCATTTCATATCAAATTAAAACCGAGGCAGAATTATCAAAACTAAAGCTCCTCATCAGAAGCTTTGCAAAAATGGGGAAATTTCAAAAATGGAGACATTTCATGGGCCACCCTGTATATTTGTAAGACTGGGCCACTCTGTATATTTGTAAGACTACAATCTTTGAAAGAACAGTCATAAGATTTTAATTTACCTTGTATTTTTTATTGAGTCTTTTTCAATTTACTTTCATTTAAAATTTCATTACCATTACATTCATTATTATTATTTTTTTCATTCTTAGTGTGATGATGTGCCCCTTTTTGAAGGAGATGATGCTAAGAGATTGTTAAAAGAAATAAAGCTTTGCAGGCAATATTTAAGACAGTCCCAAACATACAGGTTAATTTAGAAAACATTTTGACATTTTAGTTTTGTGATTGTTTGTTTTTTTTGGTAGAAATTGCGGAAATCGAATTTAATGTTTCTCGTGGCATGATATCATGTATGCATATCTTTTATGAAGAATTATGATTATAAGAAATCGGGAAAGAATATGTGCTGAAGTTTATTTTCTTTTCCAGAGAACTTTATATGAACACTTCTTTCAGTCAACAAACTAACAGAATTAGTGGTGAGTGGAATTCTTTTCTTGTAGTGTTTCTAATCAG
>JAYJMH010043273.1:0-14718 GCA_036873815.1 Phacellophora camtschatica
GCACGGAAAGTATAATTGTACTATTATTTCGTAAAATTAAGAACGTGTTCCAAGGACTTTTGGCAAGCATTGTAGGTTGACTACAAAGGACCATTTTAAAAATTTTTTTGAATAAATTTGAATGAAACTCACACCGCTAGCCTTGATCAAAGCTGTTACCATTTTTTGGGACACCCGGTATATATTTTAATGGCACCAATCGATCAGTCAATAAATCAATAACTTTATTAATGTGTCAACTCATTTTAGCATAGAAGGTAATTGGGGACACAACGAAAGCTATAACAAATTTTAATTATAATGTATAAAATTACAATGTAGTGCTAAGAATATTTACAAGAATTTCATTACAAAATTCCTATGTATTTGTTTACTATCAAGAAGAGTTTCAATTTCCCTTTCTTCTTTATTGTTCTTTCCAGTTTAATTCACAGATATGGGCCAAAATTCCATATACTGTAGAATTTTTTCCATTTTTAAAAGAACAAAACTTCAGAATTGTGAAATTGATGTTCCTTAATTCTCCACATTGATGTTCCTTAATATGGAGATTATAAATTTTATTGTAATGTAAGACATTTAGATTATAAATTTTCAGTCATTCAATATTGTCATTAATACACCAAACAGGCATTGATACGAAATTCCTTCCAGTCCCGTTCTTTTCAAATATAACCTAGAAACAAACTTCTTCAATCCACGTTTGACAAAACCGACTGAAAAAATCTCACTCCCAGCTGGAGCTAAATCGCTCATCTTCAATTTCGTAGCAAAGTTCTTTTGATGCAACGAAAGACATATTTCTCTGTTAGATATTGAGTATTCGTTCAGTCGTTCTCGTTTTTCTTCGCAAGTGACAACTGCTGTGAAAAGTTTTCCTTCTCCAGGATTAATTGTGAATTCTTTCCATTTAGTGTAAGAAGTTGGACTTATGCACGCCCAACCTTGCTTCAAGGAGTCTAGATCAATTTTAGATATCACCTTGGACAGGGTCTCTTTTCCGTCAGAAAGATTCTCGTATACAGGGTCTTGGAGTACTTCTCTTATGCATTCCGCTCTCAGTCGTATATTTTTGATTTGATTGCTTGAATCATCCTTTGCTGCTAGTCTTCCTAAACAGTACGTAAACTGCTCGCAATTCTTTGTTTTTACTTTCAGACGTTCTGATTCTGCTCTTACGAATTTCAGCTCTAGTCGTTTACGATTTTGGTTTAGTCTGTGGAGAATCTGATTAAAATTCGCGTTCAGTAGCACCTCAGAAGATGTTTTGCGCTCTATTTTTTGATCATTTCCAAGCTCTTCGAGAAACTGCATAAATAACGCGGGAGTCAGTGCATTCTTATAGAAACCTATATTTTCTGCAAGCAATTCAAGTGCAGGTTTCAGTACGTCCGTGCTTTGTGATGTCTTCAAATTGAGCATAAATTTCGAGTTAAGCATGCTAGTTTTCGTCGGCACGAGCTCACCAATGCTTTCTAGAAGTCCATTATATTTACTGTTAAACAACAGGTTTACGTCTGGAGTTTTGTTGTTTGTTATTGTTACTAAAAGTTTCAAATGTTCGTTAGACGCGCTCTGCTGATCACATAAGCTGTAATAGCTCACTTTTACTGCATGTGTCTCGGACAATCCGAATTCAAATTCCTTTTTGATCAGTTGGCAAAACGGCCATAATTCTTCACATGTATGAACACTTACTTTGGTAATCAAAGCCATTAAACTTCCTGCCAAGTCGCCCAATTTCGTCCACATATAAGCGAAGGTTTTGTCACAAAGAACTGTAAAGTTTAATTTGAGAAGCTCGGCATTACAACAGCTTTCGTGAATACCTCTGATGCCTTCCAAATCTCCAGCAGTCGTTGCCTGGTAGATTGCTGATTCTAGCTTTTTCTGCATCACAGCTAAATTCCAACTCAAATAGCAACCAGATGCTGTGTTGAGTCTTTTGCAAGTTTTCGAAATCGCAATCAACGACTTAAGATCCAAATATCGGCATATTTTTTGCAAAGAAAATTCATCCAGATCGAGAATGTCGATTTTGTACTTCATTTCCTTTTCTTGCTGCTTTGCTTTCATTGCAAATATTTCTGGCAATCGTAGTTTTATTATTCCCATTTTGTATACCTGAAATGAATTAATTATTGTTAGAATTCATTCACACCCAAAAATTGTTGGCATGATTTGCAATAATGTCACTAAACATTTTGAAATTGCCACAACTCGTTATCTGATTTCCATGTTTTGTTCATTCTTGGAATACCCCGACCCATAACTATTCTGGAAGAAATGGATTAACCATTTAATGTCTTTGACCAATTGAAATTTTCCGGGGTGAATGAATTAATACCGTCTAGACATTTTCAACAACTAAGTTCCCAACACAATGCTATCTCGTAAACCGCTAAAACATTCGCTGATTCAGTATAGCCCACGCGTAAACTCTATGTTGGATAGTTCGCTGTGCGCGGAGGTCATTGATTTAGAGGCTCAGTAATCTTATTGTCCTGTGCGATAGGACACCTAGTGTGTTTCAGTGTCAAATTTGTTATCATTAGTGATAGTGATGAGCCGCCGTGTATCTGTGTCACGCTCCTACGCAGCGTCGAATTAAAAAAATGAAGAAAAAAAATGGAAAAAAATGAAATGTTCGCGGGAGATATTTCTCACAGTAGTCTCGCGGGAGATATTTTCAATACATTTTATATGCAACCAGACGAATAGTGTTAGATTTTGATTCGCGTATCTGCGTCCAAAATAATATTCAGGGGGATAAGACTAAATAATATCCAGGAGGATAAGACTTCTCTGTCTAATAAATCTTATAAATATCACATCACAAGCAAAATCTTTCGTTTCATGAAAATGAAGTAGACGCTGCGTAGGAGCGTGGTATCAGTGTTGAACTCAATCGAAATTGTTGAACTCATTTTCATTTAGTGATGATCCACGTGTTCATATTTTTATTGTTATCGAGCCACCTTAACTCTAGTAGTGAGCCATCAACGCTCGTGAATTTACGTACGTTCTGTCATTAAGAAGACTGTATGGATCGGTGTTACTGTTACAAAAGACAGTTAGATAAGAGAGGGGAGTTCACATCAATAATTATTTTTAACATCAAGTTGACCGTAATTGCATCACCTTTGTTCCTTTTACTGAAGTAAACCACATGTGCAATTTTCAAAGAATCAATTAACTTTATGCATATAATGCATGCGTGCTAATTTTAATACAATATAATGAAAAAAATCGAGCAAGCTTTACGACCCAGAGAATGCAAATGAAAGCAAAATAAGTTGGGTTGTGAACTGTCAACTATTATTTGGCATAGAAAGTGAAACTAAATTCGACAGTTTCAATGTAGAACCTAATATAATATATATATATGTACTAAATAGGGGTCGTTTAGGAGGCCCCATGTTCCCCTTTCCATTCGTTTAAGCTGCAATTGTTCTCATATCCCTGCAGTTTTTTTCTTCAGAAAAACGTGTTCCCATATCCCTGGTGGGGATCCATGTCCCCCAGCTCCCTTCTAGGTTTCCTCTGGTTCCCTTACTGTCTTCTAATTCTGGGCATGCTTCCTGTTAACTAGTGCTCCTAAGCAAACCCCCTCCCCCCAATGACCCTCATAAATAGATGGTCCCAAAAGAAACCAACCAATCTTGTGATGAATTCAACTGCTGTAAAATTTTTTACCAAAAACAGACTCTGGGGAAGATTATGTTAAAATTAGCATCATTACCAGCAAGGTTTGTTTTTGTTTTTTTAGCAGTTGTTTCCGTGTAGTTGTCATGGGCCTGTGGGTGCCCCGCAACGTTACATCAATGGCTATTTTGGAGCCAGTGAGAACTATGTTGATGAGCAGGTACAATCCTGGGAGATTTTTTTTTGCTTGTTAGCATGTAAAACAAGATTTTAGCCAGAAGCGTGTGTAAGTAGGTTTCGAAAGCATGGTAAAATTAGCTTTTATAGATCTTTTACGTATTTCCTTGAAAGTTTATTTATCCTTTTTGATTTTCTGAACATTTATGGGCTGGAAGCAGGTCACTGACCGAAGTAAGTTTGAAGAAAACAAAAGAAAATTATTTGTCACGCCCAAATAACGCCATTTCCCATTGTTTAATGAGGAAGGTTCCTGGAGATCTAAATTTTTGATCCGAGGAAGGTTATTGTCTTTCTGGACTCTGTCTGGAAGTTTTTAAATGGTTTGCAGTCTACATTCATATTTCCTTACCCTTGAAACAGCTTCAGAGGAAATTTCGGTAAAGAATTCATAAATGTCTTTTTGAATCTTGGAAGTCTTACCTAGCCCCTTATCAAATGGCATGGAGACAAATCAAACATATTTTCAATTCGCTCTTGTTGATTATCTTAGCTATAGGCCTTCCCTATGGAAATATGTTTTCTTTATCTAGGTTTGTAACCGTCAATCCAGCTTGTATATTAATGACATTCGAGCCATCACTACACAAAATTTCTGTCATCACTGCAGACATTGAGTTCGTCACTGCACAATTTGAATTCGTCACTGCGCAAATTGAGTTCGTCACTGCACAGATTGATTATACTCCACATTGAATGTCTTTATTTGCTTTAATTTTAACTTCCCTTAAGTAACAGTCACCGAAAATAATTTAATAGTAGCTACTAAATGCGGTGTTGAATGTTTTGGAAATGTTGGATTTGAGGCTGAGCATGTTCTCAATTTGTTCTTATTTTTTTCAGAATTCGAGCCTCGATGTTCTTATATTTATAAGTGTGTTCTTAGTAAAGCGTGTTCATGTTAAAAAAGAATGTATTCGTAACTTTAACATAAAGCATTGATATTTCAATGTCGCTTGTCTGGTAATTCTGATGGCATGGCTTTGGCCATGTGCTTTCAAAACATATGTTGCTGTTTTCTAATCAATTCCATTTTGTTCACGGATGCAACAACAATAATCTTCATGGGTACAGGGACACAACAGTTCGCGTTTCTTACTTGAAGCTTATACCTTAGCGTGATATTAAATCTAAGCATGGGAATTCGGACGCCAAAACAGCAGTTGCAGATGATTTCCTACCACATTAATTGAATCATTTCGTTCTTTTTCTTGTTGTCTTCTCATTGTAATTTTATTTCTGTTGTTTTGCTTTTACAAAGTAAATTGTAGCAAGTCCAAATACGGGGAAAATAGAGGGACTTGTGGCAAATCCAATTAAATTGTAGCTAAAGCGAAATAACGGAAAGAAGACAACAAAATGATTCATTTAATGCGATAGGAAATTATCTGCAACTACTATTTTGGCGTCCGAATTCCCATGATCTAAAAATAGCATTTACCAAAATGTTTTTCATTTCCTGCAAATTTTTTCTAGCCGGTGGCAATGCAATTGTCATGTTTTTAGACCCCGCATCGTGGCAATTAAATCTGCTCGATGCACTAAATCAAATGATTACCTGGTTATTACAGTTAGTAATACATTTCGATTTTATTTTGTTTTTAGTGTTCATACCATTACCAAATGAATTACTTCAAATAATCTGGTTTTCATTCAAAGTTAAGGAAACTATTATGTTGAGTTGATTGGATATTGACATTTCCTGTTAATCAACTAATTAGTTCCTGTCGCGTGAAATGTGATTAGGTCTTGTGGGGACGGCGAGGAAGGATTTGTAGACAGTCACGTGGTAACTTCGTTTCGCTTGGTCCCTACTTTAAAATGAATTACACCTTGTACCTACTTTTAAATGTTTGCTGGGGTTATCAGTTAAGCTAATTTATTTTACAATTTCTTTTTTTCAAATCTCCTGAGGTTTGATCGAATGTTGACGTGAGATTCTGCTCTTTTTTAAGCCATTCAAAATTCAGAAAAGCAAGATAGACAACAGGGGTGTTTTCTTTTGAAACATATCTGAGAAAGAGGTTGCTCTCATGGATAAATAAAATTTAATATTGTTTTTTACATCACGTTTGATATCTACCAACAATTAACAGAAAGCAGAATGAACTACTTTTGCTGAAAATAATGTGTTGTTTTCTCAGATACTGCCATTGCTGATATGCATAAAAATTGTGGTAAATTGCCAATTAATTAATTACAAACTTTAAATGTTTTTGCTTGAAAAAAGTCCATTCTACTATCCAGTATTGTATTGACATACCAACTTTATCTGAAACCTCACTACTTTAGGTCTATTTGCAGTTTGATAACTTCAAATGCATGTAATTTTGATAAAACTAACATTGACAGACACTGGCTATTTTTCTTGGTCTCATGTGTGAAGTTATGAGAGTGGTACGTAAAATTCGACATGACACCGGTTATACCATAGTCATAAGAAAACTTATGACTATTTTTCTTATGACTATGATTACACGATAGACGTTGCGATTTTCGCTTAACTTCAATTTTTTTCCGTATTTCGTAATCAAAGAATGATTTCATGTCATAGAGTACAACATTAATTTTACTGGAAAATATATTTACTACATATCTGTTTGAAAGAAAGAAATGCATATTTAAGGGGAAAAACAGAAATTTGTGAAGACACAAGGCATTAACTGGCAGGAACTTTCAACTAGATTTTTATGATTATGGTATTTGCTTTGGGTAAAGCAAGATACCGTATATGTTGGAAAATAATTTTCTCGACTCATCCCGTAACTCCCCTGGGGGGGGGGGGAGTATACCCTAGTATATGGGTACGGGTATGTGCCTCTGATATGGATTGGTTTGAAGGCAGTAAATTCCCTAACCATGGGTATGATTTTTAGCAAAAATGCTTTAATATTGGGTTAGATATTTAAAATTGTCCTTAATGTTGTGTGATTTGGAATGAAACACAACATTAATGTTGGGTATACACGGAAATTTGATCATTAAAGAATAAAGATGGGTGAGTTTATAAAATCTCAGCGGCGCACCCCTGTCCGACCGTGTGACACAAGGCGTAACTTTAAAACGTCCCTGAAGCTGAAGGTTTAACTCAAACACAAGCCAATCAATAAAGAAAACATATTGCGAATGAAATTACCTGTTTCCTCATACGAAGTAGATTCTTCTTTTTCTTTTACATTGGACCTACACTTCTTCCTTGAAGTGCTGGTTTTTCAACCTTAATTTCCTTATATATGCCGCACACTCAATGCTGCCTAATTAAGCAGTGATTATAAGAGCTTTAACATCCTTGTCAATTTATTTTAGTGTATATAAAAAAGCAATTAACTACTTGCTCCTTTTGAGTATTTCCATTTGATGTTAAGGCTGATATCTTTTGTGTAGGTGCAAACGAGCCTTTCTCTCGTCATAAAACTGTCATACATCTGTAAAATGGTTGGGGTTGACACATTGGCATGTTTGCGAATTGCTTGCTTTGTCTGGTTTTCATTGAAAATTTGAGAACTACCACTTCAGTTAAAGTTGATGCCTGTCTATCTTGTCAATCAATTGTCAATTATTATTTCCGCCGCCCTCTTTTAACGGGACAAGCGTCTCAAACGTGAGAATCTCACATCTGCTTACTGGTGGAATTTTGGTGTAACTACTCTTTTAAAAGGAATCTGATAGGCTAATACACCCTTTCAATTAACGGCTTCGTTTTGAAATTTTGAAACAAATCACAAAATCAACAATATGAACCTTATAATTATGAAAATTCGAATCTAGATTGATGTTTAACAGCTACATCCAAATGTAATTTAAAGAAATTTGAAGAAATTTGGAAAATTTTAATACGAGATCGCTTAGTTGAAAAAGTGTATTGGTCAGCGGAAAAGTGACTTTTTTGATTGTGAGGTAGTTTATTTGGGTTAGGCTTACTGTACGGTTTGCATTTAAATATGTTCACATCGGAATTTTACAGAATACTGGCAGAATTTTATGCCGTTTCAGGCATAACCCGTTCATTCCATACTGGCGGAATTGTATGTAAATATGTTCTATTTACAACCAAAGCCAACCAACAAATGACGTTACTAAATGGGCTTGTCTGACAAATATGGCATTGGGTAAACTCATTAAACAATATATGTAACGCCATTGGCAGATTAAAATATCTTCGAATGACAACTAACAAACTTAACGGAAAGAACTAAAACAAGTGTTGGCATTGTAGATTGTATAGACTTATTAAATGATTTCTACAATGTTATTGGTTCTGTAATTATACTTGCCGGGCCAAGGCTTTAACCCTGTCTTGAAATATTCTTAACTTATTTTTGCTTTCTTTGAAGCCTCGATATGTTGAGTCCAATCAATTCAAATTTAACCAACGCAATTCTGTGTTTTGATTTTGTAAACAAGTTTGGTATTTTGTAAACTATTACAAATTTCATCTATTCCTTTCTCAAATGCTGTATTTCCTGTCTTCTGGGATTATTTTCTGGGGAATATTTTATTTTGAATTTTGACAGAGGACTATTAACAACAGTAATAAGCAAAGGGAATGACGGCAAAATAATGATGGCAAAATAAAAAACCTCGTTTGAATTTATGTCGATATTCATTGCTTGTTTTCAGTTCTCTTAACCGTATCTTTAGTAACTTTATGAAGTTATCAGCAATTTAATTTTCATAAAACAGTCAGTAATTCCCGGAGAAAATGGTCCAGGTTTTACCTTGCATTATTATTTTCTAGCGGGACAATAGCAAACCTGCATTGTAATAATAAAGGAATAAGAGGCGGACCAGTTTTCCCCAAAATTGATTTGACTCAGTAATTACAAAGTTTTCTTTGCGTGGGTTTGATTTCGTTCCACATGTCCATACAAATTTAAAAGAATTAAAACGATTCGTGTGTGATTCTCTTTAGTTGAATGACTATGTGATTCTCAATGATTTATCATGGTTTTGTAATGATTCTGACAGATTGAAATCATTGTAATTACACTTTTATTCTGATGTTAATGTGGAGCTTGAATTCATTAAAGTTAAATTAAGAATATAATCTAAAAGCTGGTGGAACGTTTTTACAGAAAGACGACAGATAATCACGATCAAATTGGGTAATTTTAACCATAGACATTGATTATGAGTATTTCTAACCATGATGCACTGCCTACTTTCCTTCTGTACCACTAGTTTTGAATCAGCAGTTTTTGTAAAAGCTCCCGAAAGGCTTATTTAATTCTTGCAATTTCTGTTTCATTTCTGTCAACTTCGTTATTCCAGCTAGCCATTGTTCCAGGGAAGATACAGTGCATAGTGTTAGTTATGGGGGCGTCAAGAGAAGTTAAAAAACTAAATATATTTATTTCAGGAGCTCTTGTTTCCCTGCGTTCTTCGACAGATCTGTCATAAGTCATATGGCCAGAAAACTGGGACTTGCATACGCCAAATTATTAATCATATACTAATAGCAATAACGATTATTGTAAACATTTATTAAAACATTTAATAAATATTATTGTAAACATCTGGGGCAATGGTTTATTAAGTTTTTTCCAAACAACTTAAAAGCCTAATATTATAATCATTATTGACTCATTTTATGTCTTTAATGTCGTTAACTTACCATTTAAATTTCTAACTTATGAAGACCACAAAGCTTTTAAAAAAACCAGCTGTCTCATTCCTTTCTGCGTACTGATTTTGTAATCGTCTCCAAGTGGAAATCTCCCATATCTACGACTTATAATTCTTGAATGATGTAAAGCTGTGCTTTTCAAGTCATCTTCAAGTTATCTATTTTGTTTATCCTTCATAAATGTCTAAATCATCAAAGGCCAAAAAGTAATTAAAGCGACTGTAGTATTTGTTTCTGTATACTGATTTTTTTAATCGCCTTCAATTGGGGGTGTCAATATCTTAAATTCTTGAATCCTAGCATACAAAGATTTGGTCTTCAAGTTATCGTTCAATTTTTCTATGCTCATTCTTGCCTTGTATTGAATCTCATTTTCGCGGTTGTCTTACAACAAAAGGCGCATCGATCCTTTTTGGCTTCGGTTTCTTTGCTTTGCATTCCAATAACAGTTTCAGTTGATTTCTTTTTTTCTGTTACATGCTTGAGATTATCCGCAGTCACAGTCAATGCCCGCATAAAAACAAACATATTCTTTTTCTCTTCCAGGACATGACTCCACATTTAACTTTATATACCTGGGTGGAGTTTTCTTTTGAAAGGAATATTTGGTTTGAACATACAGTAGTCATGATCTGAACTTTGAACACAGCTCAGCTTCATTTTTTTAGTGCATTCCATGGTGATTTTATTCATTATACCCGCATAAAAACAAGTCTAATCTTTGCATTTCTAGTCTTCCAGGACATGACTCCATATTATTTAACTTTATATACCTGGGTGGAGTTTTCTTTTGAAAGGAATGTTTGGTTTGAGCATACAGTAGTCATGTTTTGAACACAGCTCATCTTTATTTGTTTAGTCCGTTCTACTGCGATTTTATTCATCATAGATGCAAAAGAATAAAATAAAGTTGAGGTTGTGGGGTTGTTAAATATGTATGGAAAGTGTCTGTGGTAGCCTTAGTAATCTTTCGAGAGGCAGCGGCATAGCCAGACCTGAAAAATGGGAGGGAGGGGGCATTTAATTGTCTGAAGGTAGTCTATACCCAGCTATTTTTACAGATTTTTTAGAAGAATAAATGCCGACTTCAGGAAAGTGGTGGTGGGGGAGGGGGGTAATATCCTATCCCTCCGTGGCTACGCCGCTGACAAGAAAGGAAGATGTTCATACTTTTGTTGCTGTATTAGTATCTGAATGCCATTTTATCTCTGGGAACTTGTGATTGGACTGTGATAATTTTGACATGACGTAGCTAGTTCTTGAGGCGTTTGAGGGTTTTCGGACCGTATTTTTAACCATGAACCGTTCTTTTGTGTATAGTTACGATATTCGACCAATTTTGCTGGGACACTGTCACGTCGGTAGTCAAGCCTACCGTATCAAAAGCAGCCGCTGCTTTGAGCTTTATAATAACTGTCGTAACGTAGCATAGTTTAGCTGTCGAAACATAACATAACATAACATGACTTACCATTTCTCCAAATTCTAGGCTTCGTAGTTGTTTTCACGGACGTACACTCTCTTCTTTTCTTGTTTTTTTTATTCAGGACTCTCAAACGAAGATCTAGACCCTAATCGCAACACTCCACCCTTTTCATCTTATTTTCATTTTTTAAGTAAAATTGATCTAATTTAATTCGAAGAAATAAAGAAATAAGAGGATTTAAAATTTAAGACAGAAAAGACTTTTATTCACTGAAATTAAAAGATAAAAGAGAATTCGCAGCTTATTTCCATTTTTTGTTTTTTTATTTCAGGCCATACCATAATCAGTATATTTATTTCTCTAATTCATTGATTCCAGACACGAAAGATTTTGGTCCGTTTTTACCTCGGCTGGCCTACTGCAGCCTGGATTCCGTAAACTTAGTACACAAGCTTCACTCTGGCTCTTTGTGTAAATTAATGTATAAAGTTCTACCTGTAAATTAATGTGTAAAGTGCTAGCAGTACTTACCCCCTGATAAATGACGTTTTGAGTTGTTTGTCAATGACCCTTCCCGGGGTGAAAAGGTTAACTTATGAATTCAAAGAATTTATTATTTTTTAGTTTCCAGAAAGAATGTATCATCTTCCTAGTGCTGTAACAGCCCTGGATTTCTCAACATGTACTCCAAACCTTTTGGCGGTAAGACGTTTTTGCATTATTTCATAACCGATAATTAAGCATCATCGCGTGGGTGATTTTATAACCCATAATTGTGCACCCTCCCCTGCAGCGTCTTTCTATTTTACCCCCGTTAGAAATTTTTAAAGAATATTTTTTTCGCGTGTTCACTTTAACTGATACACATAGCGCCAAATTTCACGAAAATTGTAGCTTCCTCCTTCGCAGATGGGGGGGATCCTTCGCAGGAAAAAAAATTCGCAGGTGGGGAAAAAAATCCTTCGCAGGAGAAAAAGACGCTGTGAAGGAGCGTGCATAATTATGCACCTTTGTTATGCATCACAATATTCAAAGATGAATGGTCTTATATGTGAGCTTTTAGGGCCATAGCCTGCCCTCCAAGTTTTGTCAAAGATTTTTTTATCGTTTATTTGGCATAAAATGATGGTAATAAACGTTCAAAAATCCTGTTGCCCCCCTTCCCCCCCCCCCCCAGAAGATGTTTCTTCCTCCGCCACTGGCTGTATTACCTAATTAATTTACATAGGTTGGACTTTGCGACGGAACAATTGCTATTTACAATGTCAGACACACAACTGGGTCTGCAATATTGGATAGTTCGTAAGTATGACTTGCTTTGAAACGTTCTGAAAGATTTTATGTTATTATATACATTTTTTTTCTACCCTTACACTTTAAATTTATATATATTTTTAAAGAAGAAAAAATGATGCCATGGGAGTTCAAGAATGCACCACGACAGCCCGTGGTCAGCACACAAAATAAATACAAAACTAGTTAAACAAAAACTAACAAACTACAAAAATGTATATATTTTTTACATAACTCAACTACAGTAAATAAAAGACATTGAAATACAAATAAGGGAAACTTTTTGTTTAATTGGTTTTTTTAATTAGTTTAATTATCATTTACAATAACTCTTGTATTAATACGAACGCTTGAATTCTCTTCTGATCTGTTCCGAGCAACATAGCGTGCAAATCTTTGAATGGTTGATCTCATTGTTTTCTCCTAACCAAATTGAATTACATTCACACCTCTCGGCATTGTTCGAACGGGATCTTTACAGTTTTCTATTATAAAATGAATTGCACCCTTCATTTTTCACATTTTTGTGAAAATTATTTTTGCTTATTAATTTAAATGTCTTTGGTCATATTTGTTCATGGAGATTTCTTTGATATCGGGAATAATAAAAAAGTTAGTTTCTTCAACTTTCTTGTTTTTCCCGATATGTCGAGATCCTGCTCGAACAAGGCTGAAAGGTGTGAATGTTGTTCAATTTGGCTAGGAGAAAACAATGAGATCAACCATTCAAAGATTTGAACACTATTTTGTTCCGAACCATTAACATGGATAGTCTTTAATATTAATTTAACAGTAATTAGTCTTTTTTTTTTTCATTATGGAATAGTCAATTAGTTTAAAATATAATAATCAACACGGAATAGGCAACCAATATAATGAAACAAAAAATGTGATTCTCTGCTAGGAATGAACAAAACAATGGGGTTTATCATGACTCTTCTCATCATCAAGTATGAGGAACGAGCTAAATAGGAAATTTGGAAAGTTTTTCAAGCACTGTAATAATTTGATTAAGCCTCCAACTCTCTTGAAGGTGATTTTTTGAATAAGCCCCCTCTCTCGAATAAGCCCCCCTATTTTGTCAAAACAGATAATACTCTTTTTAGATAATACTCTGCGTCTTTTTTAGATAATACTCTCAGGGAAGCTGACTTTTGAATAAGCCCCCCTCTCAAATAAGCTCCCCTACCAAAGGTAAAATTCTGAATAGAAAGCAATAAAATATTCTTAATCGAATTATTACGGTAAATCAAAAGAATACTTAATAAAAGCGTTCTCTTTTATGAATATAATTGATATAGCAACATATTTATATTTAGAATTTCCTATTTGAGTGTTTCTACTGTAGTAGCTTGTCATTTAGTTTCTCTCTTCTTTTAGTGACAGCAGCGGCAAGCAGTCAGGTCCAATCTGGCAATTAAGATGGGTTGATCGTGATAGAGGCACTGGCGAAGATAAAGGAGGCGAAGTGTTGGTTTCAAGCTCTGCAAATGGTCGCATTACCCAGTGGTCTATTCGTAAAGGCTTCGAATACCAAGGTGAATACACCACCTGAATGACTTTTTATAGCGCAAATTATATCATGCAGAAATATCTAACCCGATATTACATATTCCAGTCATTCTTTTGAAGAATTTTGGTTTTGGGAAAGACCTCTTCTAACTGATAATTTTCTGCTAAATACAGTTACTTTTACAGAGAAATCGAAATTTGGATATCTGAATATTTATGGCTGAATATTAATGCAGACATGCAGAGATATCGCAAATTTTTGGGACATACACTGGACGTTGTTTCATTCCCACCCTTGGAAATATTTCTCTGTGACCTACATCGTAAATTAAAAATAGTAATGTTTAATGTTAAAAAATTTAAAGTAATAGAACTTTTGAATGAGAGCCTCTTGGTTGAAAATGTCTAAAGTATATCCATACATATAACTGAGAATCCCAATGGGAGCATCATCGAGGTTATACACGTGAAGCTATTTAACTGACAGTGGTAAACTTAGTTTTCCAATAATTTCAGATCTGATGAAGTTGAAGAAAATGAATATTTCAAAAACTGGTGGTAAATCTCCAAGCAAAGGAGAAAATGCAAAGAAAGGCGATGCTCTCATTTCGCGATACGTAGCAGCAATTTGTTTCGATTTTCATCCAAAGGATGGAAACATGTAAGTTACTCGAATAATGTTGTGTCTAATTTGAATTTATTGTGCATAAGTCATTGATTTTATTTCATGTAGGTCATTGATTTTATTGCGCATATGTCATTGATCCACTTTTCATTGATTCACATTCGGTATTTGACGTCTGACATTAGACTTCTGACATTCGGCATTTGACTTTTTACATTAGACTTCTGACATTTGGCATTTGACTTTTGACATTAGACTTCTTACATTTGGGCTTTGATTTCTGACATTAAACTTCTAACATTTGGCATTTGACTTTTGACATTAGACTTCTTACATTTGGGCTTTGATTTCTGA
>JAYJMH010043284.1:0-14717 GCA_036873815.1 Phacellophora camtschatica
TAGCTGTAATTTAGCTATTCTTTTTCTGTAATGTAGCCTACGTAAAATAAATTAATGATGATGATGATGATGATGAAGTTAAATATGGTAAAATCCCGAATTTAAGAAACACTCTTTTAAGAAACTAAACCACTGCATTTAAAAACAGCAGTTGGTTGACATTGTAACCTATTTACAAACAATAGAGCAGGACCCAACAAATCAAATTCTTGAAAGCTGCAATCTGCTGTAAAATTATGAGAAATAGAAATATGATGCAGATACATATATATATATATATATATATATAATAGTGAGAATGCAAGTTTAGTATGCATCACAGTTGGTCATAAAAATGCTTTCCTGAAAATCTTATAAAATTTGTAACTGTACCCACCGCTAACAGGGGGAATTTTGTAAAACGAAAAATTGCGGTTTCAAACATGACAATACGATGTGCGATTTGAAAGAATACGTCTCACAATCTGAGAGCACTCAATCAAATCAAAATAAACAAAGACAGCAAAACTTTACGATGTCGTTATTGTGATTTGCTTGGCTGCGTTGGAGGTTTTGAAATCTATTCTTTAAGCCTTGCACACACAGAAAATTTTTATCTGCGAAAGGACTAAGATTTTTATCGGTCTACAAAAATCTGCTATGTGTAAGCATGGAAAACTTTTATAAACAATTGATATCAAAAGTGTTTGATATTTGCGATTTTTGTCGTAAGGTGAAAAAGCAAAGAGAAAATAAGACTCAAAGATAAAAAGCTGGGTACATCAACGACAAAAATCTTTACAGTAACAAATCGCGTTGTCATGTTTGAAACCGCAATCTTTCGTTTTACAAAAATCCTCGACCTGTTTCTCTTGGATTAAATTGCTTGCTTTTGTTGCTGCTTCAAAATGAAACCTTACACAGGATAAATAGCTTCAAACAAAAACAAAAGCAAAATTTAATATCACTTGAAAACAATCTTCATTTGAACTTACCATCATGTGCTTGTTGGCTTCCTCGACTGCTGATTTCATTTCCATTTCTTGTGATAAATCAATCCTCAAGCTTTCAATTTCTGCATTCTGAGAAACAAAATATCCACTACCGGATCATCAAATAAGACATATATTTAAGTTTAACAAAATCCGCCCTAATGCAAAATTAACACTAAAATAATAAGATATAATAATTAGGCAGACCAAAACCAGAGGCAACCCACAAGCTCATCTTTCTTTTCAGATAATGGTTGGCGCAACTCCTACCCTTGGCCAGTTATGACAACGTACCCCAGTGTTAAACATTGGTGCTCATTTGCAAAACTCAAAATCAAAAACAACTGAATTTGCTGTTGGGTTGTATAGTTAGCAGTTCCAATAACCGAATTCAAACCCAAGATTGCGCTGAAAATTTAGCTTCAAAACACAGCACCCTAACCATTGAGCCACTCGACCGAAATAGTTTATGATATTTTCAAAATTACATTCAAATTTGTTTGTATCAATCAGCCAAGTCATACTTCTGTCGTAAGACAAGTCATGCTTCTGTCGTAACTGCTGATGAGGGTTCTCAGAAACAGCTAAAAACTCCCCAAAAATAATGGTCCGCATTTCAGTGCAGACACATTTTTTTGCTTTGCTTTGTTTCCGTTGCTTTTGAGAAAAGTTGAAACAAAATTATACATTTTTGTACGAAAAGTACTCAAGTACTATTTTTGTACCCTTAGATATTACATGCTTGCCAGTCATAAGAAAAAGTGAAACACATTTTTTGCACTTTTCATTGTGCCATATGGCATTTTTAAGAGGAAATGAGCCGAACTATTTGCTGAAAAAAATGTTCCCTTTCCCTATTACATTCAAGTCCACCCCGGATAAATGTGCTACGTTTATACCTACTAAACCTGTATCGCTAAAAAGAGGGTTTTTAAATGGAAGAACTTGATTATCAATGACAAAGATTTCGTTTGATATCTCGAGCCATTTCCAAGTATTCTAAAATCAGTTTCAATTTTTTCCAAGCATTTCCTCAGCCCTTTCACGTAATAACTTCCAGATCAATTCCAGAACAGAGAATTGTGTTTAAACTAGCAAATAAGATAATATCAAACCAAACATGACGGGTTACGTTGTTATTTCAAACATATTACCATATAAGGGTCAAAATATTGTGAAAAACAGAAATTACATGTGCCTTTACTTATGCTCTCAATTTTTAGATTTGAAAAACTCTAAAATCGTAAAATTATGGTTAAAGGCATCTTATATGTGAGGTAAAAGGGTGTGATATCATTCAGCAATAAATTCATCAAACATCACTTACCAATTTTGTGTGCCTTTCTTTCAATGATTTTATATCAGCGTACCTAAGTTCATCTTTCAATTTTTCATTTTCATCTGCAACTAAGAATAACAAAAATCTTCATTAAAAATCTTATTGTGATAATGCCTGAGAACCAGTCCACTGGCGGCAAGCAGGTCATTTTTCCAAGCTATCAACACCAATGAATGGTATACTGTGCATTAATATCTTTCATCAGGCAATTCTCAATTAACTGGTTTAAAATATAAATGTATGTCCCAAGTGGCCCAAAAGTATGTCTCTACGTTTGCAATGATGCTATGGAGGAATCTCATAGTTTTAAATTATTTTTTTTGCTTGACGTTTACGTAAAAGGCTTCAACTTAAAATTTGATACCTTGTTTGTAAAAAATCTACTAAGTAATCTAAAATCTACCAAAATTTATCATTGAGCTATACTAAAGGAAAGCTAACATTTATGGTATTCTCAAAGCCATAGTGTAGAATGTTTTGGCGATTGTTCAGCAGAAATTCTTTATTTTTGGTTTCGTTGAGTATATATATAACTTTAAGATTATTAGGTAGCTTTTGACAAACAAGGTATCAAACTTTAAGTTGAAACCTCTTACATCAACGGCAATCAAAAACAGAATTATTAGAACTAAAGATCTTCCGCAGCAGCAGCTTTGCAAACGTGGGGGCATTTTTGGGGCCACCCAGTATATGCAGTCATATGCAAGGGCAAAAAAGTAAAAAATCAGTCACAGATAGCATATTTTCTTACCAAGAAGAAAACTGCCTTCTGCAGATCGAAGCTTAGAGTCATACTCTTGTTTGTAAATGTCTCGTTCCTAAAAAATCGGCAAAATGTTCAAAAGAATACAGTTTAACTACAAATATAATTACCACACAAAGTTAGGATATATAGATATATATATATATATATGCAAGTATAATCAAGTTTTAACAGTGATGTCTCATCACTGACGACAATGTTAAATACCCCTAGTTTAAGAAAATAAATATTTCTCTAAAAACAGCATGGTTTCTCTCATTCGGCTAGGTAAATTCTGTGGCCATCCAAAAACCTGATCGTGATCAGCTAGTAGAATTTGACCGCTAGGGGTTAGGAGGTTTCTCCAAAATCGTTCAGTGTGATCACTGATAAAACTTAAGGAATTTTATTAAGAAAGTTCAAGACTACTGATTAAAATGCAAGGTTCAGACGTTTTTACAATAGTTTTTCAGCAAGATCTATGTAGATCCTAGCGAAGTGTATATTGAGATTACTGTTTCTAAAAAATTGCAAGATATAACATTTAAAGTTGATGTTTTTGTTTTTCCAGACGATCAGTATCGTCTTTTTCTCGGGTCTCCTACCTCTAAATAGTACCTATGTTTACCTCCTAACAGTACCCTTCGCCATGGGTATTGCATTGTTACACATGTCTGCCAAGAAAAAGAGGCTGCGGAGTCTGAATGTTAGTGGCTAAATTCCGCTACCTGATCACAATTGAATTTTTAGACAGCTCCTAAACTTTGTGTCTGCAGAATTAACTGTTTCGTAAATTCATAGCAAATACAAACTTTATTTTTTTTCGAATAATGATGTTCTTTCTTAGGAATCGTGCCAAAATTGGTGATTTAGCTTTCATGAAAAAATTGTATCATAAAGCAATAAGGATACAATCTGAAGAAAGTCCATATATAAATTGATTCATTTCAAAATTCATAATATACAATAATAATAAAATATAATAATAAAAATATACAAATCGCATATATACAATTTGAGTTGTGATGCACATTAATATATTCACATCGATATAATTCCTTAGTTGAACAGCAATATAGATAATGCCAAGTTTCACAAAATTTACCTCACCATTTGATTAATTGATTTATTGAAACAAATTTTGCAAGCATACCTCCTCCAATTTGTCTCTGTCAAAAGTCACTTTGTCCAGTTCCTCTTTCAGCTGCTTGGAATACCATTTCTCCTCTTTATTTGCAGTTGTTAATTCGGCAATTTCCTGCTGCAATAATACGGTTTCCTGCAGAGATTCACCTTCCTCCCCTTGAACCTGAACAAGGCTCGCTCTAGAAAAATCTGGTTGGTCATCATCAATGTTGATTAATTGTGCTGTAGCTTCGCTTTGGGTTTCCTGTTTAAGAATGGCATGTAAATGACATGAAGGCGAATGACATGCTGGGGGCCCAAAAATAGTTCCCAAATTTGAAAAATCACCAAAATTCAAGTGTGTTACCAATCAATCCACCTTTTATGGTGCCATGTGCAAGAAGTGCTCAATTAATCGTAGCAATGTCAAATATTTAACCAGCACATTAAAAACAATGTAATTCTTCCAGTTTAAAAGCGACCTGGTTTTGATAACTGATATCAGTTGCTAAGATAAAAAAAATAAATCCTGTGATTTTTCAAATGTAGGAACTTTTTTTGGGCCTTTGTTTTTAGGTTACTTTTTTGGCTAACCCAGTATCTAATAAGGTGTTTAACTGTAAACTCCAGAAAAAGAATTAAAATATCCAAACACATGTGTTAATGTAAAATATCAATTGTGTGACAAAAAAGTGCACCTTTTAGTGGACCAAGCTTAATCTTCCATAGCTGCACTTAAATCCCATTGATTGCAGAAATAGTAAATTACATTAAAATTCAATTTTCAAAATTCATTGTTAGCAAACAATTGTTTTCATCTTTATTGATTGTCAAAATATATGATTTACTCTAAAGGCTAGCGAGGGTCATACAGGGGTACCAAGGAACTGGGGAACATGGAATTTTTTAGCAGGGAACATGGGAACTACTAAGGGAAAATTTTAATATGCAGATTCCAGAGAACATTCTAAATTTTACAAGGGAACACAGGAACATGAGCAGGAAGGAACACATCCATGACCCCCATGTACAACCCTCACTAACTTCAAATGTCAAACTTGTGTTGAGTCTCGAATTCATTTAATATATATGTATAATGTATATATATATCAATTAAATCCATTGTAAATCCAACTTAAATCAATTGTTTGGAGCCATCAGTTTCAGTGATTTTCAAATAAAGTTTGCAATGCAGCTCTGTTAAATGACTTTTGCAATTGAAAAAGTAGCCAAACAATCCAACTAAAGTTTAACATTTGAATAGAGGACAAATATTGAATGTATTTGTGATATAGACTGAAATATGGCAGAAGGGGTATTTTGATTAAGAAGCAATGCGCTTGATTATCAAATAGCAAAAGAATTAAGTGCTGTTTCTAGAATAGAATACATTGCATTTTGACCATAATAACACTTCAGCCATCTTTTTGGCAGAATTGTCTATTGAATTTGATTTGACACATGAGTCTGATGCTTGAAGTTGGCATTACTCTACTTAATAGTCTCCACTTTACTTAATAGTCTCCATTGAACTCCAAAGCTGATAAATTGCATGCTTGACAATAAAAAATACATAAGTCGATATATTTTTAAAATACAAAATATTTTCAGTTTAAACTATTTTAGCAGAAATTCTACCATTAATTACTTACATCTGTAGATGCCACATTGTCATTACTTGCTCCACCTTCTGAATGGGCCTTCTCAAAATGATTTTGAAGTTCTGCAGGCCCTGGCAGTCTGGCCATGCATAATGGACAAAGAAAACCCTGAAAAAATAATTTTCATGTTTTGGTAAAAAGTTACATACATACAGTGAAAACTTTTATGTATAATATAAACATTCTTTATATTTGATGAACAATTTCTAAAAAACAAATTTCTAATTACTATAGGACAAACAAATAGAAATTTCTAACAATTTCTGACAACCTTGCCAGAAACTGCCCAATTTTGATTCCAAGATTCCACAAATTTAAATCAAAATCTGACAATTTTCTCCAATTTGGTAAAAGTTCTGAATCAGATCTGAAAAATTTTCTCCAGGTTAAAATAAGAAGTTAAATTTTCATTAGCCCTCTGCTTTAGAGTAAAATATAAATATTCTCATTCATCAAATCTGAAGAATATTTCTGATCTGAAATAAAGCCCCTTCACTTTGCCCTTTGCCCTCTGTTAATCTGAACAAAAACATTTAAATGGATTATTTGGAGCCAGCAATATGATCTGTGTCTATTTATCTCAAATTTATCTTTTGATAAGTGTTGTGAAAGATTAGGTGAACATTGGTGGTAATGGGCAAGAGTGTAGGCGTGTGCCTTGCTGCCTTCATGATTTATCTAATTTGTGCAGTTGCTTTTACATGTTTTTCTGAAATAGATTCATCTATGCTGAGATTCTGGCTCTTCAAAAATGATAATTCATGTCAAATAGGTATTTAAAAATTTCAACCTCAGCATCTTCTACTTTTTGTTCTTTCTTGACATTCTGGCTTGTTGCTTCTGCCTGTATAAGAAAAAATCAATCTATAAAACAATATATAATAAACTTTATAAAATAAAATTTATGTAAGTTTTTATGTAATTGTGCAGCAGCATTTGATGTGGGAAAAAGAGCACCCCTTTGAATAAAGATGAATGTAAAAAATAAAAATTTTTTGTCTGCCGGAAAATAATCATCATGTTTCAGAAAATAAACTTTGTTTCAACTCTTAATATTCCCTGTACATTCATAACCTTATAACAACAATTTTTAATGGACAGAAAATCACATTGGAAACATGTATATGTTTTTCAAATTAGAAAATTCCTCTAACTTGCACCTCGTCAATTTTTTAGTTAATTTAAACTACTGTAAACATCTAATTATAAGGAGCCTTCTTAAAATATAAGCTCCCCTTCTATTTAATTTGCAAACACTCTGATCATTCCCCACATATTAGTCCCCAAGCATAAACCCCCCATGTATAAACCCATATTTGCAAATAACACTGATTTCCTATTTGTATTGTTTTTATCTATATAATGTTTGTATTAGTTAATTGAAATCTATGAAAAAAGTTGAATTGAATGAAGTTGAATGAATCCATCATGAAGATGATGAAGTAGGCCTGAACAACATGTCAGAGAGTGGCCAGTCTCAGAATACCAGCACCGGCCAGCACCTTCCTGCCTTTCGTTTGTTTCCAAAAACTAAAAATGACTGTATTGTATCATGTGTGTGTTATGTTGTGATAAAGACCCTGCCTGGGCCCCTCTGCTGGCCTGCGCTGGTTGGTATGTGGACGTGTGTGAAGAATCTCATCTCTTGATTTGATAAATAAATATTGATCCTTCTCATTTCATTCATTCACAATACCATACTGTATAAACATAACTCACGTTGCCGGCATCCTTCTTCCTGTTTGTAAATCTGCGAAGCATTTTTCTTTCCTTGTGCAGTCAAAACCAAGTTTAGAACCAGTTAAAAATCAATCAGTGAATCTTCAGAGTCAGAGTGCCAAACCTCTTTTGACTTCCAAAACGAAAAAAATATCAGATGTTAATTATTGAGTTGAATTAAATTGAACTGAATTGCTCTTTTTCCTGTGGGGACTGGGGGCAACACAGTGCTGTAGAGCTAGAGGGGCTAAGGGTGGCTCAGCCGCCAATATAATGCCTTGGGAAAAGATATATATTATTCTGTTCGAGTCGAAAACGTTTATGTTATTGTTTATAATATGAGCCACCGAAAAGATTTCTGATAGAGATGAAACACGCACCCCTTTCAATACTAAATATAATAGTTATGCCGAATCTACCGATGCACTCATCTAGAGGGTTTCGGTGGGGGGGAGGTGTGCTCATCGGGAAAAATTGAAGCTGCAAGAATTGCTCTGGTGGCTATTTTACGCCTTTAAATCACAATCTTCATAGCATTGAATTCTTCATCCCCCGTCACGTTAGAAGGGCCAGTAAGTAAGATCGTACAGTAAACTCAAATAAAATATAAATTAATTAAAAAATTAAAAAATAAACTATAAATAGAAATTAAATAGAAATTAAATCAAAATTAGATTAAATTGAAAGAAATTTTAAAAAAAATTTGAAATGGAATAAAAATAAAATAAAAATAAACTAAAATAAACTAAAACTAAATTCAAAATAAAAAAGATAAAATAAAAAGAAATTAGGTAGAGAATAAAGATTAAAATTTTTATTTGAAAAAATTAAATAAAAAGTAATCAATAAAAATGAAATGTAATAAAATACGATACAATTTATTAACTGGTTTATTAACATATCAAAAAAGCTTGTCGATAAAAAATGCCCTCAGTTAGAAACAAGATTTCAAACACCCTAAAAAGCCCTGATCAGTTAGAAACAAGTTTTTAAATATCCTCAAAAATCATGAAAACTCTTTAATTAACGTTTAGTTCCTTCTTCATAATTCAAAAATCATATACCTAAAACACCCTGTTACTACACTACAATGCAGAGGTTCTGTGTTGTTAGCAAATTAGAAACAGCACGGAACAACACAGAACCTATTCTTTTAAATAAATAATAATCTACTAAAAAAAATAAATCGCACCGTTTGAAGAATGTTCATAAAATATACAGTCCCGTAAATTGTAAATACCGGTGCATAAGTCGAGGTTCTGAGGTCTAGCACTTGGCTTCCAAAAGAACACACATCCAAGGGGTACAAAAAATTCATAAACTTTTTTTCTCCTGACACGGGTAACCCCATTGGAGGTAAACACCCATTTAAGTCATACTAAGATACAATCGAAAAGACACGTGGCCTCACAATATAACTCATTAGATGTAGCAACTTGTGCCGTGCGTTAAATAGATTTGATTCAATGCAACCTGTTTTAATGCAGTGAGCAAGTCCAGCGATGAAATTCAAAAATCTGAATCCACTCTGGTGTTTACGCAGTGGAAAAAAAGGACGAACTTAAGTGGACCACTGACTATGTCAAACAACTTGTAAATTTTGAATAACCTTGATCTTATCCATACATAGTTAGCAAAACTGTTTATACCCATACGCGAGAATGTTGAAAACTCGTTTCGATTGTTCTGCTTTCAAGTAGCCAACCTGTTTCAAAAGCAAATCAAGACAACAGCCTGAGATAGCCTGATCAGAAGGTCAATGAATTCGTTGATCGCGTTTGCGCATGTGGTTACGCCTCACGAATTTCGATTGCTATTTGCGCTGACGTAATTAAACTTGCTTATAATCTAGGCAGAGTTTTGATGAAAATAATTCGATTTTCTGGGCACCGTTTCGCAAATTCAAATTAGAATATTGATAATTCAAAGGTTAAGACGTATACGGGCTTTCAAAATCAAAATTGTGGACAAATGTGAGTGCAGGTCAAGAAGATCGAATTCGCAAGCACACAATGAAGGCAGTTTCATTATGGACATCAGGTTATCTATTGCTAATGGTGGCATTATTAGGATATTCGAAGCCTGCTCCTAAAGAATCTAAAGAAGGTATAAAGTTTAACCTTGCATTTTCATTGCTAGAATTTTGACATTGGATGTTTCAAAACTAAACTGATTTTATATATTAAACTGATGGAAAATACGAGCACCGCCGTGTGACGGAATTTCGTAATTGTTCTGCTCATTTAGTACCTTGTATATGCACAGTTGCCAGCAAAAATCGCAGCCCAATTCAAAGTTATATGATTTCAAGCTATATCTTGCTGCGATTCTTATAAGCCTTACCTTAAATTTTAAAAACCAGACAACTTAAGACTAAAATCTTTAATTTCTAAGCGAGCGCCTTCCAAACTCTCGCTTACTTCCTACGTTAGTTTTTCAACAAATCAACGCTTATTTTTTTCATTTTCCAGTTAAAGGTTGCAAAGAAGCCATCGGAGTACAAACTGGCTTTCTGGAAGATCGCGACGTAAAAACGTCGACTGCTCAGAAAAACTTCTCGGTGAGCGATGCCTGGTGCCCAACTCAAAATAACGACAAACAGTTCTTCGCGGTTGATCTCGGGGAAGATTTTCTCTTCACAAAGGTTGCAACACAGGGAAAAGTTGATGACAAGAACAGATTTATGAAGTCATACGGACTGCAATTTAGTAGTGACAACAAAAAATGGAAACCTTACATTTCAGAAGGAAAAGAGGTAAGTTCATATCCGACATTTTAGGTCATAAACACGCTCTGGAAAACTGTTTTTAAAAAGCGAAAGTAGCGAGCGAAGTTTGAGCAACAAAACGTCGAGATTATGTTGACTTTCACGCTTAAATACGTGATTGACAGGGCTATGCTCTAAGATTTGAAACCCTATTTTTCTTGAAAAACATACCCAGTTTTGGTGAATTTTTATGAACAGAACCCACCCTTGATGGGGGCACATTATTGTCGTTTGGGAGTACCCATATGAGGGTATAGAAGTACCGCTAAGAATGTTGATATATATTCATGGTATATTGTTGTATTCCAAGGACAACAAAGAATTACTTCAATGACAATAAGAGAAAGCTCATTAAATTGAATTTTGTATTGCTTACAAAAGAAAGACAGCAGCCATGCAGATAAAATAGCATATAAGGAGGTATTTGGGAGGTACTCGATACCGCAAAACTGCAACAAAATTTCCTTATTACTGCAATACCGTTGTGTAGTTGAAGATTCAAATAGTGTCTTTTCGCCCTGAACGGCCAGGGAGGACAATAAAGTTTTTGCAATTACAAAGATATGTTACTTACAAACTACATCTTTTTCTATTAATACCGAATGCGAATAAGAGAAATACCGCCCAATTTGAAACAGAGTGCCGAAACACCGACGTAGAATAATGTAAAAAATGCAATTCCGTAAACTCCAAAACTCCCCACCCCCATGTAATGCTGTCGTTTCTCATGTTAAAAAATACACTCGTTTCCCGTTTCTTGTGGGTTACTATCTTTTGATTATAGACAATGGATAAACAAATTTAAAGAACCATCTCTAAAGTGATTCCTTGAGAGCCTAATCAAAATCAAGCAAAAAGGTCGCAGAACAATCACAATTCCCGTGATGAAATTAACTTACAACAACAACACTTTTGCTTTCTCAATTACAACCATAAAGTTAGTTTACTTCCTGGAATTCTACTGTCTGGAGGTTATGCCTCGTTTCATGAACCTGGGGGTAAATTCAACTCAATTCGCCTAACTAAATTCAATTAAATATTGACCGGGGTAGATTGGCTACGGAGGTCTGGGTCGATTTATTTCACATCGCCGTAATTTAACTTGTTGCCGCCAACTTTGATGAAACAAATTTCGTCCGCCAAAATTTCCTTCTTGTTGACTCTTGCGACTTGGACGCCATTTTGACAAGTTAAAAGCTTCAATACGCATGGGCTCCACACTACGGAGCCAAGATTAAGAATCGATGTGCTTTGGGTCAAGGCACTAAGGCGGGTCAACCCGGGTCTCAACAAGAGTCACCCGGTCAGACGGTGAGACGGCTTTCATCGGTAAACAAACACTTTAGAGACTTTCACCCTAGACGGGTTAAACCTCCTCGACGGGTTAGAGCTGTCCCGGGTTCATGTAAACAGCACATTAGCTTCGTTACGTTAGTGCCTTCTTAGGCCAAATAGAACTTTCATATCAAGCAAAAGTCAATATTAGACCAACAAAGCATCAATAGATCCCCAAAGCATCAATGTTAGCAAAGTCAGTTGAAAATAAAGTTCAATCTTTTATCTTGTGTTCATGTATATTATTAAGAAATTAATATTTATTGGTTCTAGATACTGGATGGGAATAAGGACACGTTTACTGTAAAATATCACAAATTAGAAGCTGACACAGTTGGGAGATACGTCAAGTTAATACCCAAAACATGGAACAGCGGAATTTGTGCAAGGATGGAACTGTACGGGTGTGCAGGTAAGAAATTAGTTTAGCAAGCAGCATATTGATCATATTCTTGTCAACTGTATCGACAGATACTTAATGCCTAAAATGTGAAATAAATCCACTGTTAAATTCTCATACTGAAATGTATGTGCAAAATTTCTTAGTTCTTTTAATGTTCCCTGGCAATCTTCTAAGTCCCTTCTTTTAAGTTCTTTTCTAATTTAAATGATTTTCCTGTGCATTTACACTATCCTTGCAAGTGCACGTGTTTCCGAAGTCTAGTAATATAGAGGGTGTAAAAGAATTTAAAATTCCGAATGGCTGAATAAATTTCACATAATTATTGAAAATTAGCCCATTTAATGTGCATGAAACAGTTAACCGCCGAATTTTTGCCGACGTTACCAATAAAATCAGAGCAACATATGCACCGAGAAATTACAAATTTCTTTTAAGGATATTTTAAAAAAAATTAAAAATACGCCCAAGTCCAACCGTCTTACTTTCGGCAAATATAATTACCAATATCATTTTTCTGAAAATGAAATTTTTATAACCAATTTTTTTCCCCTTAATAAATCATTCTTTGAATATTTAAATGTTAAAATTTACTAAAAAATGCAAATACAGCAAACCTCCGACTATTCGTCATCGAATATAACCCCCCTATCACATATAACCCCCCTATGTTATTCGATTGTTCTAAGGGTTCGATTTGCCTATTAAATTGCATAAGCCGAGGGGTTTATATTCGGAAGTTTACGGTATGGCATGATTTGAATTTAATCAACTGTGTTTTAATACAAATTTCCATGCTCCCACAGTTGACGAATTAAAAAAAGCGCAAGTTAAAGATCAGATAAAAACTCCCGTCCAAGCACCCAATTTGAGAGACATTTTACCTGGTGCCACAAACACACAAGTTGCAAAAGATGTTGCTATTCCTGGCGTAAAAAGTTCTATTCCTGACGTAAAAAGTTCTATTCCTGACGTAAAAAGTTCTATTCCTGATTTAAAAAGTTCTATTCCTGACGTGAAAGCAACGATACCAGAAGCAAAAAACACTAAAGGCGTACCAAAACGTGATTCCGAGGCCAATTGGAATTTTGCAGCTGCAATGGCTAGCCAAGAAAATGCTAGTGAAATGCAGGCATCAGACAATGCAGACCTTCTGGAACTGACCAGGCAACTTGGAACACCGAATTGAAGGTGAGAAGTACAAAGGGTCAACAAAGGTCAAAGATCAACTAATTTTTGTCAGAACGTACTCGAACATGTAACATTAAATTTAAACATGAATGAATGTTTGAGATTCGAAATAAGAGAATAACACGGTCAAAAGAAGGAGTAGTTGAAGTTGTAACCAAACATAAACAAACAAAATTTCAACAGAACTAGCGTTTGAGTGTACATCTCTTTAAACAGGCAAGTCCTGATGAAATAAGAGAATAATAATATTCTCTCGATAAATTTAATTGTAGACTAATATTAATAGGACACTCTACTGACGATGCAGAAGCATTCAAATGTGCCAAAAAGAGAATCATTTAGAAAAGTTTAAAATTTGTAACATTTTTATATCCTTAAAAACTGTCAGCTTATCTTTGAAAATTTGTAATTTTATTCAATATGAAGCTCTTGTGAATATACTTGTATATGTATTTGTAAAATAGGATGAGAAGGACAGCTAAACAAAGTTTTAATTCGATCACATTTTGTTCATTTAATTGCATGACATCTTCATTGCGCCGCGAAAAAGTTGTAGCAAGGTTGAGGTTTGGTCGAGGCATTATGTGCAATTAGGGCAAGAAGTAGACTTGCTCCAAGTCTATATCGTTTCGTTAATCAGTAAAAAAATATAACTGCGGAGGAAAATACCCTGCGGAGGAGGTCGCTACGTATTTTCCTTCGCAGTGACATATCTTTTACTGATTAACGAAATGAAATAGACTTAGAGCAAGTCTAGACAAGAAGAAGATAGATAGTTATATAGATCTATCTTGATATAGCACGTTAAATATAACCTAGCGCTTGCAGTAATGAAAGGCTTGCTTTTAGGTGCATAAACAAACCGAGACATAATGCTAATTAGTGAACTATGGTACAAACAAAAACCTTGTGACGTAAGAACGAAACCCCACGAAACTCAAAGCAGTTCCACGGGCTTTAGGAAAAGTCAAGTTTTCATTTTATTTCCATTTCTATTTCTCTCATTCCATCTGTCCTACAGTCTGTTTTTTATTTTTGTCACAATGACGGCACAAATCAAAACACACAATGTAGGACAGGTAGAGCAAGAAAAAAAATGACAAAGTAGTAAAATTGATCTCTACTTTTGCTGAGGCCCGTGGCAGTTACAACAAACAAAAAAGTCAGTTGAAAACGATTACTCAATTGTTGAATATTGATTCCGTTTACACGCTATAAAAACAGAAACAAACTAACAAACGAGGCCTACGTTAGATACACAATCTAAATAAATAATAGCTATCAGAAACAAATTTTAATTCTGTAAGGCACAACATTTATTGCAAATACCGGACCAAAATATTACACAAATGATTTCAAATGAAAAAGACAAATCTTAGAATAGTGAAATTTGTAATTTTTGGCAATCAAATTAAACAAAAATACTATGGTTTACCTTCTGTTTATATTTGTCTAATTGTTGACACA
>JAYJMH010043295.1:0-14712 GCA_036873815.1 Phacellophora camtschatica
TCAGGCACAATTTTAGGCCAGACAACAATAGGTCTATTGTTTAAAACAATAGAGAAACAAAACACCTTAAGGTTCAGGCACAATTTTAGGCCAGACAACAATAGGTCTATTGTTTAAAACAATAGAGAAACAAAACACCTTAAGGTTCAGGCACAATTTTAGGCCAGACAACAATAGGTCTATTGTTTAAAACAATAGAGAAACAAAACACCTTAAGGTTCAGCCACAATTTCCTGAAAAGTTCTAATAAAAAAGAATGTAATTTACCTGAACTCTATATCCTTCACTGGATTTTCTTTCTTCTCAAGAAAAGTGTAATGATAGTCCAACAAATCAATGAGATATTTTGGATAATTTTTGCCACTAAAATAAAAAGGATATATATACAATACATGCATATATACTCAGGGCAGGTTATCTTTGCACACTCCAGAATGTCATATAACTTTCATGCAGGGTATTTTTATTCAAGTTTGAAGAGGTTTACTTCCATAAATTTTTTTATGACAAAGAGTAATCTCCTGCCATTCATTTGTTAGATTACTCATGCCTAGTTGCACTCCACTCTGGGATCTTCAGCTAACTTTGACAAACAACTTTTCAACAAGAAATTAGGCCAATTTCTAGGTTTGAATAGCAACTAGTATTCAATTAATGGGTCATAAAAGAAATTATAATTAGCTCAAGGAAGCTTTAAAATCAGGAAACATTTTCTCTCTCTAAATCACACTTAAAATCATAGGCTGTAATTACACTGTATATATACATGCTATAATTTTATTATATATGTAAATATGATTTGCAAAAGCCTAGCTAAATAAAGGGCTAGACTTCTGAAGGCTTGGTTGAAAGATTTTAGAATAGAATTGAATTCTCCCCTGTTCTTGCATGGATTCAATGAAAACCGTAAGAAAGCTAACTTTTAGGATGGAGCAACTTGATCTTTTAGGTGAGCAATCAACAGCTCCTCTCCAGCATTTAAGGGGAGCCTAAAAAGGAGCCTGGAGGGAATTGAGAGCCATTTTGCTGCCTTGCTTTCAAGAAATAAAAGAAAATTTCATTTTCGAAAAAAATTCCCAACATGATGACTGTAGGGAAACAATTTAAGTTGCAGTTCAAAATGTGAATATAATAATGACAAGTTAAACAAAAAATTGTCTCAAATTGTCTTTAGTTAATAAGTAAGTACCAGGGCAAAGGCAACCCAAAGGCTCCTTTTTTGTTGTTGATACCCATTGCTAAGCTTCAGTTCTCTTGTTGCATCAATTAGCAAGACTCTCCTGATTCTTAAACACATGGGCCTCTCATGTTATGATATCTGCATGTTTTGCATCAAAGAAAATTTCCCTCCATTTTGAAACAAAAGCAGACAGGGGAGGGCGGCCACTCTTTTCATTGGTTTGATAACTTCTTGGTCCTCATAAACCTCACAGATTCCTTGGCTTGAAAACATAGCACCTTAACCACTTGGTAACTCAACCCTTTAGTTAATTGTCAGCTTTATTTGACAATTGCAAAGCCAAAGTGTACAAAAATGTTATTTTCCAAAGTTGATTGTCAATCATTGTTAAAGTTCAGGAAATCATGCAATTAAATTTGTATCCTTTAATTGGTTGAAATTCTGCATACACATCAACAATTATTTAAGCTTTGTTTAATAATGAGCAGGCTTCATAAAAGAATTTTAAAACTCTAAGCTAAAAAAGGTAGTCTACAATCAAGATAATAGACTTTTTTGTTTGGAGTCAGTTCAGTGTTCAAAATAAATATTCTGGCCAAAGTCCTGACTTGAATGTTGTTGTTGATTTGATGAACTCAAAGCACAAAAACAACACTAGGGGAATTATCTTTCTTTTGTTGAAAATACAGAAAACAAAACACTTACTTTATTTCCTTTGTCTTGTACAATCCCCTCAAAAGGCGAGCCAATAAGTCAGGAAGAAAACTTGTTTCTCTGCCCTCTGCCGCTCCATCTATCGATAACGAGTCTTCAAAATCCTGAAATGGTGTTGAAAAATATTTAGATTACAAGCAAACAATATAATTTCACTGAGGTAAAAGGGGGAGCGTGACAAAGTCGATGAGACGGACAGGAAGTGGCAGAGCGAAGAAAAGGCAGTGTAGACAGCACACAATAACATTTTTATTAGTGATACGAAAACAGGCTTGTTTTCCCACTTAAATAAAATTATAATTTCAAGATTATCTTGACACTATCAACGTACTATTTTCCTGTAATGTGAATTATTAATAAACAGATAAATGTACTCATTACAGAAAGAAATAACAATTTGCCGACATAAAACAACGTGGGCCTAATAAATGGCCTAAGCATGACGCACCTCGATCTCGAAGTCTGTCAGGTCAAAAGCGGCACGAAAAAGATAGCAATAATGTGCGATAGCTGGAACTTCGAACCATGTACGTATTTCAGAAACAGAAGACATGCTCCAATTGACGTATTTAGTTGCAATAACTATCTGCAGTTGGTGTGGTATGGCCAGAAAATCATAACATATTTTTTTCCTCTTCACAGCTTTTCGCCTTTGTGTTGTCCAGGTCTGTGCCGGTAAATTCTGGATGTCATATTCCTAAAGAAAACGCTTTGCCAAAATCCTAAGATTCCATCACGCACTTCTTGAAATAAAGTTGAAATTAAATTGACTAGGTGCCATTTAATAGCTAGAAATTCAATATTGTCTGAATAATTTTTCCAAAAAAGAATGAAAATGGTTAGGAATACTTTTTGTAAATTGAAGATCTTATTTCAAATAATTTGTTTACTACAATAATTAAATATACAGATCAAATAAAAGACGCTTTGTTTGATTATAAAATGCATTATTTCATATAACTATATAGACAGTTATTAGTCAAACGTTAAAAATGCAACAATTCAACAGATGGGGGCATTGGGATTTGTGGTATTGTGGTTTTGACCATTTTTTGTGCGGTATTTCGGAAATTTTGTGTTTTAGTGCGGTATTTCGGTACCTTGCGGCGAACGGTATTTACCCTTAAATAGGAACGGTTTTTGGTAAAACTGACATTTTTGTGCGGTTTTTTGGTTTTAATAATCAAAATAATAGTGATAGTTCTATTGACAATATTCATATTTTATAATGTTTAAATCATAAGTTCAACAACGGTTTAGCGGTTTTTAACATTTTTTATTGCGGTATGGTGGTTTATGGCCAATTTTTCTGCGGTTTCAGGTACCCCCCCCCCCCAATGTCTCCCCCTCAACAGCATATGAACAAATAAAATTCCTAAAAAGTGCATCCTTCTCTTCAAAGTTCGTAAAAATATGACATTCATTGTAACCCTGAAGTGAACTTTCCTTTCACATACGGGAGTTTTCTATTCAGTCTCGCTTCCGTTGTCTCTCAGGGGAAACCTCGTTGCTTGGCATACTGGGTTCCCCGTGTCACCCGTCAATCTCAAAATTCAACCAATCAAATGCCAGATAATTTTTAGGGGAAACAAAGAGTTGAAAGTGACAACTGTTGTTTAACTGTTTGAAAACATGTCTTGCTGCAACTATTTCAGAAAATTATTTTGTGGTAAAATCTTCTCTTACTTTGCTAAAAATACTGTTTTTTTTTTACCTCATCCGACTTTCTATGCCAAGCTGAAATTGCCTGGTCTCGAAGCTATTTTTCGTTTGAGGTTTTTCAAATAAATTTAACGTTTGAGGTTTCCCAAATAAATTTAACGTTGGAGGCTTGAAGACGTCTAAAGATTAATTTGAGTTAAAACGAAAAATATAAACACGCCATATAGAACAACAAGGGAAACAAAGAAAAGAAGACATAGAGCACAATGAAAAAGGGGCAAATAAGGATAAATGAAACACACCATATAGCACAATAAGTAAGGGTAACAAGAAAAAGGGGTAAATAGGGGATAAATATGGAACATTTAGTTACAAATATTAATGATAATAATGAGCGCCGTTTCGATGTCATCTTAACATCATTTTCAAGCTAAATTAAATAAAAGACGTTGTTTGTTATAAATATGGAAGCATGAAAATTTCTTTACATCCAGCAATTTAGCAAAACTGAAATCTTCAAGAAACATAAATATTTAGATGATAACAGGAAGGTCTAACAATGAAGAAACACAATTTTTAAATAAATTATGAAATTCCTTTCTCAGAGTAATTGCATATATAATTGAATGACCTATTTTCAATCTTTTGTAAATAAAATCTTCTCAGACAACAAATAAAGCTGACACTATCAGCCAACCAAATTACAATGTTACTACATCTAATCACGTCATGAGTTACTATGATGTTGCTACGTTGAAATGATCAAAACAGTTCAGATTAGAATACGAATTTATTCTCAAAAAACGAAGAAAAAAGGCGATCCACACAATGAATAAAAGCGTTGGAATACAGCTGACCTTGCCTAAGTCAACTTTGTTATTCATTTATTAAATTCGATCTAATAATCTCTCAAGTCAAACATTCCTTGGACTTGCTCTAAGTCTATTTCGTTTCGTTAATCAGTAAAAAGTTAAATAAAAGATATGTCGCTGGGGAGGAAAATACCATGCGGAGGAAAAGACCTCAGGAAAGTCTAAACATTCCCCAAAATCCCAATTTTTCTCTTAATGTTTCCTGGAAGTTCTTAACTCGAATTCGCATATAAGTTGATAAATATATTGTGGCCATAAGACTTCACTCATACGAGGTTGACTGTATCTAAATTTAATACAAAGTTTTGCCCAAATTTAGCTTTCCAAGATAAAAAATTCAAATCGTAAATTACGACTCGGCAAACAAAATTCAATTCTTGGCTAGTCAATGGAGTACCCGTCAACTCAAACCTCAAGTATCTGACAAAAAACTATCATTAAATAATCCACAGTGCATGGAATTTATTTTTGCTTGAATATTCTTGAAACTCAGTTTGAAATTGGCCAAATTTGTACAATGCATTTTTGTGATCATTGTTTGGTCTTTAAAGCATTCACAAGCCTGTTGACAAAACACAGTTTAAGATTAGAACCCCTGAGAGTGAAAAACACATTTTAACATTGAAACCCTGATAATGCTATGAAACCTATGCAGTGCATCTCTAATCCTTATCAAAAAAATTTCATTGACAAAAGCAAATATACCCTATGACTTAAAATGAAAACTTCCTTCTTTTCAAGAAAAAAACTTAAGAAATTGTCAGTTTGGCATTGATACATCAATATTATGCAACATCATCATTTAGTCAAGTGGAAATAATAGGAGTAGTATCCACCCCTAACCCTATCTGAAAAGATGGTAGCTGATGATAGAGTAGCCTTCAGGTCGCCTCCCAGGCCGCCATAAATATTTACTATGCAACATCAAAAACTTAAACTTAAAACAGGGGTACAACCAATGAATAACATTTTATTATTCATAGAGTTACACATTTATAGTTTAGTACTCTGTGCGGCCTTAGAAAAGTAGAGCAATACCAGAACAAAAGTAATTTAAGAAAAATGCAGTTAAACTTTTCCAGCGCGAACTTGCTTTAACTCAAGGTAGTGACGTTGCACTGTCACCTGAATACAATTTAAAATTCTCCTGCAGACTCTAGAAATCCTCTCAGTCTTGCTCTTAGACAAATTAATTGTCATTTGAAATTCATTAAAAGACCTTGGAAGACGAGTGAAGCAATCTGAAAATTATAGAGGGTCCGGGAGTACCTCGGTTTTCGGTTTCACTCTTTCAAATTGGCGTGAAATAACTCTAAACTTTGATTCATATCATGATTTTCTGCTGGGATTATGCCATTTGCTTTTCATTTTTTGTCAGTGTTTTGAAACATAAAAACAAACAGGATGATGAAATACTTAGTAGCATTCGCAGTTTGAAGTTTACTGGTATATTGTTTATTTTTAACACCAAGGTACTATTGTCCTTTTGGCCAACCCTGAGTAGTTATGTGCAAACGAATGTTTTTTCATTTGGAAAACGATCCTGAGGAGGGAGAACAGGGAAAAAGGAATAACGAGGACCGAAGAAGAATTACGAGGATTAGACCCTTATCATTATTTCCATATTTTACTCTTATTTCAAAGTGCTAGAAGGTTTTCGTTATTATAGTGTCTTTGTTTCGTCTGTGTTGTTTCTCTCTTTTTATTTCTCGTATTTTTTCCTTTTTCCCTCTTTTTCATCGATTTGTCTTCCCTTTCCTTCTTTTCCTATATATATTTTTTACAATTTGTAACCTTCCTCGCCTCTTCATCTTCCTCATTAACCCGGTCAATAGGTATATAGTGTATTCAAGAGTCTATTCTACTATAATTTTTTATCATATGGGTAAGCTAAATGTAACGTAAAATTTTTCAAAATAGCGTAAACCTACCAATCCATTGCTTCGTCTAACCCTTCTCCTTTTGTAGCAGATGTTTTAAAAATAGACCACGATCTGCTTTTCAAAGCAGATAATCCTAATGCATTTGACACATCTGTGGCAGACATTGCACCTTCCATATCCTGGTAACAAAAACGGTAGGTTAATTTCCTTTGATATTTAATTCTTCGTTTGAAGCTTCTTATACTGCACTGATAAACATTTTCCGTTAAGTAGTGTGCGTACAAAGTTACAAAAATACATAAACTGTTTATATATATAAAAACTGGTTAAATGACACAATTCAACCAAATATTTAAATTCTTCAAACTGTAACACGTTTTGCGAGTGTCCTCCATAACAATTGATTACAAATTGAATATTGTTAAGTTTTTTTAAGCAAATGCTTATCATTTCCATGCCTGTGAGTTTAGTTTAACTAAAAAGCTTGCATAAAGTAAAGCATCATGCTCCCAGTAAGTAACGAATTTATAATATAACTCGAAAGATATTCTAACAACATAATAAAAAGTTTCACAGTATATAGATATTTAGCTCTGAAGAAGCCCTGTATGCCAGGGCGAAATATTAATAACAAAAATAAAAAAATATCGTTGAATTTATCGTTTTTTTGCGTCGTTTCTGTTTTTTATTCATTTTATCTCGACTTCATCACAAGTATCCGTTGATCGAACGAACAGTCTACAATAGTGACCCTTTCTGAAAGCACACATATATATATAATACGTGTGTACCTGCTTATTTGCCAACACTATCAAAACTGACTTCCTTAATTCTTCTTCCTGTTGAAACGAAACAGTTTCCATGATGGCAAAGTATGTTTAAAATGTTAGTATAAATAAAGTAAACAAGGTAAATAAAATAAAATAAAAATTTTCAAATAAAATTTACAAAAACAACCAATTGATGATGGTCGAATTGTTAAAAAATACATTAGAACATTGCAACAGGTCAGGTATGTCAAGTTATATTTTAGTAAAAATTTATTGTATTTTGTTGTATGGGAAATGATTGAAATGTGGGGATTGTCACATGTTAATCTGTCAACATTATGAAATAAATGTTTTGTACATACTTCTAACATAGCAACAAGTTCTTGCTTTGAAATTCCTATTCTCTCTCTATCTTGACTATCAACAACATAAATTACAGCATCTGTATTTGCATAGTAACACCTCCAATATGGCCTAAAAGTGAAACAAAAGTGAGTAAAAGAAAGCACAAAAACAGCACCTCCAATATGGCCTAAAAATCAAACAAAAATGAGTACAAGAAGGCATAAAAACAACACCTCCAATATGGCCTAAAAGTTAAACAAAAATGAGCAAAAGAAATCATAAAAACAGCTTAAAGCAACAGCAAGCTTGAAGAAAAAAATTAAGTATAAAAATGTCAAAGCAAAAATTAAGTTATCGTTTATAACTTAACAGTGTCAAAAAATCTCAAAAAATCGTTTTAACTAGTTTAGTCTCTCTGGAACTGATATAAACTTTAATCATCATAATCAGGGTGATACACAAGTTATGGCAGCCAGCCAAAGATTCTCTGTTTTTGGTGGACTTAGTTATATCAATAATATGAAATCGTAGAACAAATACAAACAGACAATTGAGACAAAATTACAAGAATAAAAATAATTTTTACCTAATACTGGTTTGACCTGCAAAAAATTAGAAACAAAATTTCAAATATTTATGCAGAAACAAAAAATACTGTCACTAAAATGTTTGTTTAACAAAGCATCCAATATATGAAAGTAGAGTTACAAAATCAAAGAAAATATAGATAAATATAATACCAATAATTGTATGCAAAAGGGGACCCAAAAAGAGAGCAACCAATTATATTGACACAATATACCAGGTGTCTCAAAATAAGGTTCACCCATTTGGTGGCTTGTACCTCAAAACTGGTAAGTGGCTTGTACCCCAAAAACATCAAATTATTTTGAAAGCAACGTCCGAGGGACAAAATTAGAATATGTGATACAAAAAAGGTGGGTGCGACCACCTTTAGGCATCAAAAAATCGAAAATAAAGTAGGCTTGGTTGCTATACATCCAAGTAAAACTTTGTTTTCTGTGTTCCATGTTTTGAAAGTCCAACCACCTGTGGGAATAGGGAGTTGAATTGTTTCTCCGTCAATCCTTTCAAAATATAAACTAAACTAAAATACAAAATTATAATATGTGTTATGAGGCACCTCTGTGTCTACAAACATTCCAATTGCACTCTAGACTATTCCATTGTTTTAAAAATATTTATATTTTTGGCAGATTTTATTTCATTTAGTAGACAGTTCCATATTTTTTTCTGAGGATTTCTCTGAGATCTATTTGCATTTAATGATGATTTAAATTTGAAAATACCTTGCATAAAAAATTGGTTTTTTTATTTCTTCATTGCTTTGTATGTATTTCAACATAGAGAGCTCTCACTCAACAGAGAGATGTACATGTAAAATTTATTAAATTTCAATGTGAGATCATTTTATATGATTGTGTAGGAATCTCAAAGCTCTTTCTTGTTTTTTTCTCTCGATTTTATTCAACGATTTAGAAGACATAAAGTTCCAAACTAGAGGGCAACAAATTTGAAATTTGAGCAAACAAAGCTTTAAACCAAAAGATTTCTTTATTCAAAACCAATGAAGGGTTTTAGTCTTTTTCTGTACATTAAGCTGAGTTGCAGTTTTTTTATGCACATCAGAAATATAGGGATCCCTAAAAGTTAACAGCACTTGTTGTTTTTATATTCTCATCTTTTATTGTAATATCTATTTTGCTGGTGTCAGATTGATCTTAGTTTAATTTAATTATAAAGCTTGAAGTTGTATACATAATTGTCATCAGCATAATTGAAATGATTTGTATAAAAATTAAATAAAATTGGTCCCAGTACAGATCCTTGAGGCACCCCAGATAAAAAGAGTTAAGAAGTACTATATGTGTTGTTAATCCTGATTCATTGCTTCTTCTCTTCAAGTAAAAAGAGCATATCAAAACTAAAAGCATTTTCATCTAGTCCAGAAGATGCTATCAATGCAATCCAAATGATTTAGAAAGGTCCGTAAGTATAATAGTGCCTCCTATATAATTGTTGTCTAATTTAGACCTTCAATCATCCTAATCAGAACATGTTGAGTTCCATGGCATTCTCTGCAAGTGGTGATATGAACTGAAAATGCATTTAATACACTCACAGCTGGAAAACATTTCCTAAAGTTTTATTTTGCTTGTTCAACGGAGAGACTGCTGCTCATTTTATGCTATCTGAAAATCTGTTACTTCGGATGCTGCTGTTAATAGCAATTGTAAGAGGGACAGTTAGTTCAGTTGCAGCTAGGGAAAATAGTTTTGGGGGAATGTTATCTTCTCCTGTTGATTTTATTCTAACAACTGATTTTTGAAGTTGCCAAATTTTGGAATTTTCTACTTCTTTGAAAGCAAAGAGCTGGAAAGGGTGTTTTGTAGTTTGAATAATAGCTAATATACTTGGGTGGTTTTGTACTCCTCAATGATTGGTTTGAAAATCTCGCAATCATCATCAATACCGGTTTTTTCTGCTGGACTATTTGGTTTTTTCCCACTTGTCTTTTCCATTATATTTACATAATGTTTGTTGAAAATTTTGTATAGCACCTAGTAGTCTTCTGTGATAATTGCACTCTCTTTCAACAACGTAATATGGCTGCCTGTCAGACCCCCTATGTTGGAAAGAAAAGTTTTCTCCAGATTCCAAAAACCTTTTTTGGATACAAGTCCGTTTTCTGTTGCCTCTTTAAGTATAAATCTGTTTATAGTATATAGTATACACTTGGCTACCCCTCGATGTGTCACAGAATGAAATATATTTTAAACTTCTTTTTCTTCATCATAACAATATGCATGTAGCACTATCCATGCTATTATGTACCATCTGTCTTACGATTTCTATGAATATACTTACTGTATAGTTTATCTTAATCATAGCAAAACAAATATATCTGACAAGAAAGCACAGACTATCCAGAGATCAATGTACCAACAAGGAATCACTTGGCAGAAACTTATTGCTTTTTTAAATATCTCATTTGTTCCCTGATCTTTACAGGCAGCTGCCAGCAAGGCACAGAGCACACATTTAGAGGAAACAGAATCTTGTGATGCATTGCTCAATTCAGCAAATAAAAGGACTTTTGATCCGGAAAAATCTGGGAAAGATAAGATCAACGTTTTTGCTAAAGAGCATCATAATATAAAGACAAATATAATTCCTCAAGAATCAACAAGAAATAAATTAGACGATGAAACTGACAAAAGAGAACCAGCGCAAACTTTCCAGTAAGGAGGTTAATTTTCTTTTAAGTTGATTAATTATTTTTAATTTTAACTAATTTACTTTCCAGTAAGGAGGTTAATTTTTCAATAGATTATTATTTACTTTTTAATATTCTGGCAAACATTTTTTATGGACTGAAATTAATATCATGAAATTTTGGTATTTAAACTTACAATAATTTTTAGGAAAAATTTACAGAGCAAACCAGAAGCTATTGGAAGCAAGTCAAGTTCAAATTCAATAATTGTTAATGCAAGACAGGTATATTTTGCATTGTTAAGCACGAGCTTTAAAAAAGGCGAAGCTTTCATCTCATTCCCACTTCAATTTATCTAATTCCCCCTGTCCTACATTTTGCATTTTTATTTTTGTTCTCCTTTTGACTGTACAAATCAAAACAGGAAAGGTAGGACAGGTAGAGCGAGAACAAATGATGAAGTAGTAAAATTGATCTTTACTTTTCCAGAAGTCCCCGTGTTTTAAGTATTGTTTCGTAAAGTAAAGATTTATACTTTTTTGTTTGATGATCATAAATATTTTAACAGCATCAATTTAACGTCAATTTTGACATTCTCTAAATTTAAAAAATTTAAAGGTTTACAGCAACATTTATTTTTTAAGCGTGGGAATCCTGTTTTGAAGAGTATTAGAAATGTACCATGGGAATTTGGTGATATAATTCCAGATTACGTGCTGGGGCAGACAAGTTGTGCTTTATTCTTAAGGTAAACATTGTCTATTTTGTAAATAATGTTTTATTTGTGAAAGATTAATTGTTGTTTATTTAATGTAGGAAATATCCACAAATAAGTAATTTAAAAAGCGAAATTTTAAAATTGTATTTCTTAACATGTACTTGGTATCATTTACTAGATAATTTTCAAAATTTTCAAAATTTGATTCACAAGCTAAGGTATTCGTTATGTTTCTTTCCAAAAATTAAAATTACAGTGTACCATATGGTGTATGGGATACAAATGTGATTTTACATTAAAAAATTGTCCGTCGTCTCTTATCTATTTTATCATGAACTGAGTTAATTTTTGCTAGAAATTAATAGGTATGCATTTTTAATGGTAATGCATAAATAATGATACCACAACCTTGTGTCTGAGGGCAAAGTATGTTCCATCAAAAACTTACAATGCATGATATTAACAACGACGCTACGTACCAACTACTTGTGCTTCCGACCAAACAAATTTTTCCTGCAAATTCCCTACAAGATATTTGCAATTTAACGTAATAGGCAAAGTAACCTTTTTACAAAATTCTACAAAATTTCCTGCAGATCACTTTATGAAAAAAATTCCTGCTACCATTGATCAAACGATCGGGTGTTTTTTCACGCCATAACTTAGAAAATAGTAAAACTACTGGAAACTACACATTACTACTGCAAAAAAAGGAGGTATATGACATTACGAATTTAGAAAAATAAATTTTCATATGCAGCAAATTTTATCTTTATTATGAACGAATGACATAACGAATTTTATTATGTATTATTTCCATCCAAGATGACTATTTTGATTTTTTGATGATTTGGTTTTATTTTATTTATTTTTTTAATTTTTGATGATTGACAAATCAGCAAATGTTTTTTTACTCATCATACATACTTATTCGCAGAATTCAATTTGATTGACTTGTTCAATTTCTCGTAGTTTACGGTACCACAATTTCAATCCTGAATATATTCACTTCAGACTGAAGCAGCTTGGAAATCGTTTTGAGCTCAGAGTTCTTCTTGTACTTGTTGACGTCGTAAGTTTAATTAATGTTGTAATAATATCATATCTGATTAGTGTTTTAGAAATCTTACGTTGTAGGGGAGCTACATGTTGTTTTTGTATAACTGTAACTATAGTTATACAAAGTTATAGTTTAGTACTACGACTTAGTAGGTGAAGGTGAGGTATATTATGACAAAGCTGCCATTTTTAATGGCTAGCCACTGCAGAGCATAAGAAAGATTTTGTTACTTTCACTTTCTAAAAGCCACAATACCTTTCTTATTTTACGTTACAAACATGCATGATGTCACCATTTAAATTCAGCATGGTTTTATCTTTCAGAAAGATCCTCATGCTTCTCTGAAAGAGTTGTCCAAGATATGCATATTATCAGATTGTACATTAATCCTTTCTTGGAGGTTAGTTTCTTGTGAGGAATTCTTATACTGACCTGTACTAAACAAGGGCAGATTGTGTAACAATAGTGAAATTGACACGGCAATTTCAAAGCGACCCCCTGTTGTTTCTTAAATCTGCTGTGTTTTTACCCCCTGTTTTTTTACCCCCTGTTGTTGTTTTTACCCCCTGCTGTATTTTTATCCCCTTTAATTTCTTCAATCTGCACTATTTTTACCCCTTGTTTTTTCTTAAATCTAATGTATTTTCCCCCTTTTTTATTTCTTGATTCTTCAGTATTTTTTCCCCTTTTATTTCTTGAATCAGCAATATTTTTACCCCCTGCTATCTCTTAAATCTGCTGAATTTATTTGTGTTTGTGACTTTTTCAGGGGGAAGTAAGTTAGACATTTAGTACATGGTTATTTCTTGGATAATTGTGAGTTGATTTGTATGATTTTATTTTAGCAACGAAGAAGCTGGCCGGTATCTGGAAACGTACAAATCGTACGAAAACAAACCGGCAGATGTTTTACAAGAGAGAGTTGAAGGAGATTATCATTCAAAGGTAACGGCATTTCTATAATTCAGGGCAGCAAGAATTTTCACAATAGAAACATTGTTCCTCTAGTCATTTAGCCACTAACAATATTTTCATTGATAAAGCACACTCTGAGCGGACTGGGGAAGAGCAGCGGTAATTATCAAGCGAAAAGGGTGGGAATTGGGACATGTGTTATCAATTTCGTTCTACATTTTTTCAATACATCAGTTAACTAAAAAAAAATTAAAATTGCACAGAAATTCTTCACAATCTACATGAACAATTGTAAATTGAATGCGAAAGAAAACGTTTTTAATGTTCGTTGATAGTAGAGGTTAAATTTTAGTATCTTGTTATTGTAGATGACTGACTGCCTAACTTCCGTAAAATCTGTAAACAAAACAGATGTCGTTACACTTCTTGCAAATTTTGAGGTAATCAAACTTTTTTCAATATCATTGTAAGAATATTCTTGGGTCAGAGTTTGAAGAATATGTTTTAAGACTATATAGAATATATATAATAGAATGTATATTCGAGAGTACCGGGTTATTAAAATTAAAACGATATAAAATAAAACAATGAGCTGTAGAAAAAAAACATATTTAGCTGACAGCAAAGGTTAAAGCACCAAAAAGTCTGGTTTTCTTTTCGTCGCCGAAATCTGTCTTTATTTTTTCTTTTTTTTTATACTCCTCTTAAAATTTCATAAGATACACAAGTTATACAAGACGATACCACGAGGAGCATTTTATATCTTATGTATGGTTACAAACACAAACACACAGGGAGCATGTTATAACCTGGTTACAAACACAAACATGAACACACAGGGAGCATGTTATAACCTGGTTAAAAACACAAAACCTGGTTACAAAGTATTAATGACTCTAAAATACAACACATACAATTTAAAATACGAAGTAAAAGATACGAAATACCGAATGTATTTGATTGTTGCCTCAAGAATTTTAGTATTATAACTGAGTGTCTGCTTGTCATGACTATATAATCAGTCCATGCTCTGCTCTTTGACAAATAGTAATTCTATCGGTCAACTTTTGAATTCCCATGAAAGGACGAAAAACTCTTTCATGTAATTGAGTTAAAATAAATGTTCTTTAATAAGGTCTCTATCACATAATCCCTTGAGAATATTGCTCGTATACCAGGTGACCCAAAAAAACTGTCTCTGTTTCCAAAGCTGTAGCTCGAAATCTGTGAGACTACAAATCTTAAATTGCGCTCAAAATGATTTCCGAAGGGCAAACTGTAGACTGGCTACAACAGTCGCTTTGTCGAAAACAAGCGACTGGTAAAAGAGCTAGTCAAAATTTGGACTATTTTCG
>JAYJMH010043306.1:0-14712 GCA_036873815.1 Phacellophora camtschatica
CCGTAAATTTTAAAGAAACAAATATTACAGACAAAAAAACTTGATTCTGAGGTGATTCTATAATGCCTAGCCAAAACACTGACAATAAAAACAACATAACAACAATATTTGTAATCAAATCGTACTTTTCAAGCCCTTTCCTGTAGATATTAAGCCCGATGCATCCTGAAAAAGAAATTAGGGTGCCGAGTAACAACAAAGAAAATATTTGATAACCTTCGCCTTGAACATATAAGATAGAAATAGAAATATAAGACAGTGTTACAACAAAAAGCATCCACTTTGATATGTTTGTGGCTAAATTAAATCCGTTTGAATCAATTTTTATCATCAATTGCTCTTTTAAAATTACGGATATAACATAAGCCATAGGTAATACCAAACCCAAAGTATATACAAAAGATGAGTTTAGGAATTGACTATTATCACTAATTATATAATACATTATTGGCATATGTATCATATCAAAAATCATTGAAAAATTCCTCTTAGCTATCCTATATCTAAATATATATAAAATCTGAAATATTATATTTTTAGGTAAAATATAAAAAAATAGCAGAGGCAATAATAAAAAGATTTTATAGTCATGATAACATGTGCCATACTATCATATTTAGCTTGCATTTTCGTTCCATTATAGTTTTGGGTAAGCTCCCACCCGAGTTAGATTATGCTGCCCCCTGGTAATCAAAATGAGCTTGATCGGTGCTCTTTCTATTAACTCTTTGATTTTTCTATGGCAGTGTGGAATTTGAAAACTGGCAAATGTATCAGAACATTCAAACACAGAAATATAATTCATTCTATTACGGTGAGTTGTTTTAGCACCAGTTTTTCTGGCTCTCCTCCGCAGAGGCTAACTTGAACCGATCGCTTGTTTCGTTCGTTTCCTTCCTTCGTTTCACTCGTAGTAAGCCTCTGCGGAGGAGAATGAGTTTTTCTGAGATTGCTGTCAATTTTGTTTGTTATAATTTATAATTTAAGTTATAATTTATTTGTATATTATGGTTAGGCTTATGTTTTGGTTTGGCATGTAAGTAAATAATCTCTTTCGTTAGCTATTATTTTTTCAGAAAGGGGTGGGCGGTACTCCCATCCCTTTCCAGTTTTGACCACTTACCCCAGTGTTGGAAATATGATGTAAAGTATGGTCTGGTATAAGCACTGCGTAAGGTAGCTGGCATTCATAGAGAGAAGCTGATGTGCAGCGAATAGTGCCTTCATCTGTTTCAATTCGCATTGCTTTTGCAAAAAATGATATTATTTACTTATCGTTATTGCCGATAAAGAAAACTCCAATCAAACCTTCTAATTTTGTTGATGTAACTAATGATTACTTAAAAATTTTAATTTAGTGACACAATCAGCTGTTTTATTATTTTGTATGAGAGTGCGTGTTGTAATCTCGTTGATGCTGCTTGGTTAATTCACGAAAGTTTAGTCCTGAAGCACACTTTTAGAATGTTAATTCTAAACAGACATTTTGTTATTGAAATTGCATTTTAGATTGGCGAGGAGCTGCTTTTAACTGGTTGTGCAGGAGGGAAAGTTCGAGTGTGGAATTTTAAAGGAGCTAAACTTGTTAAGGTAGGGTATACAATTAACAGGGGAATTTTGTAAAAGAAATAACAGCTGTTCTCTTAATATTTATTGCTCAAATTTACTCAGTTTTGGAGATTAAACATTTGTTACTAATTTACTTTTTAATAAAAACAATACGAGCCTAATATATTGAATAGTTTGGTAGTTTGGTTGAAAAGTTTTTTGTACATTGCCGCCTATTAAGTTAGTGAATTTGACATTGGTCTTTTCTTGCAGCGAGTAAGATACTTTGTGCAATTTCAAAATTTCAGACCGTTCAAAATTTTAGCTAGAAAATATTTGATTCAATTCTGAAAAGAAGATGATTTTTTTTAATTTTAATTTCACTTGGCACCGAAAAACTTGATAGTTTGACTTTTCCAGGAGTTGCCAAATTTTAGTGCTCGAAATTGTGTCTTGTTTTATTATTAGATTGTGCATTTATTTGAATGGACTTGTACAAAGTTATTTTGAACTGCTATCTTATTCCTTTAGTCTCTTGATGGTCACATGGGCCCAATAACATGCACAGCTTTTGACGAGCAGCACATTCTCACTGGAAGCAAAGACTGTTATGCTATGGCATGGAGCACAAAAGGGAATTTCAAGAGATGTCTGCAGACTTTCAGGCACCCAAAGTGAGACTTTTCTTTAGTTTATTTATCCTTTTATGTTTCTCCTCTTTTTATCAACACTGTTATTATATCAATGTATTATGAAAGCATCGACATATAATTCGTTTTAGAGTATAGAGCTTACTAATAAGTGAGTGAGTGATCATAGTTAACGTTTGATGGTTCTGTTGCGGAGAAATAGCGGCAGCTATTCTAAAATTGACATTTTTTCTCTCAATTATGTGGGGTTATTTTAATACTGTATACCAAGTCAAGTAAAAAATTTGAAAAAATTGTCTCATCAAACTCCCAAGTCCGTATTTGAGCAGCAACCAGATTGCTTTAATATCAAAACTGGGACTACAAATGACTTGAAAGCTCACGAATGAGGGCAAGTTTTATTTCCAGCTTCGAGCACTTACACGTGATTGCAGATGTTATTTTGAGCGCAATTTGAGATTTGTAACCTCAAGGATTTCGAGATACACCCATGAGAACGGAGAGTTTCCCTGTACTTTAACAAAACAAGCTCAAAGACTTGCTACTTTTTTAAAACAAGTTTTTGCTTTTTTACAGAGAAGTCAACTGCCTAGCGATGATGTTTTGTAGAGTCATTACAGGCTCTGTAGACGGCAAGGTAAGATCCAGACATTAAAATTATTTACTTTACAAATGTTATTTATTTGCTATCGCTTTTTTTTAACTTAGGAGATTCGAAAACCCAGTTCAAACCAAAATCTAGACCTCTGGTTTGGCGTTGGAGGAAAATTTTAACTCTCAGAATTAATTTCCCGACTCTCGATGCACAAATCTTAATAAAATAGGTATCAATTTTTAAGTTGATTACTAAGAACTATTTTAAAAATTGTTTCGAATAATTCTTGAATGAAACTTGCACCGCTAGCCTTGACCAAAGCTGTTATCTTTTGTTTGGGACACCCGGTACTTGAGTCAACCAGGAGTTTGAGTAAAGCGAATTTGAGTTTGAAAATATCTAAAAAGTCATTTCTTGTTTTTTTTCTTTGTTTTTAGATACGTGTTTGGAACATATTGAATGGTGTATGTCTGCGAATCATTCGTGGAAACAGTCGCACCGATCCTATCACAGCTCTTTATGCTAGTGAAGACAGGTGAATTGTTTTATCTTAATAAATACAACTACCCATGCTCAGCGTATAAGTCTTGGTTTACAACAAGTCGTGATGTCGTTAATATAAAATGTAGGCTTAAGAAGAGTTGGGGTATGAATAATCTTTTTGTGTGCGTGTTGTACAATAATTCCAATAAAAACAAAAAATTTATACTATGTATGTTCATAGTACAATTGTGAGATATGTATACTACGTTCAAAGTACAATTTATAATACTTTGTTTGTTTGTTTTTATTAAGAGCAATTATGCAATAACAGCAGCAGCCAATGCGGCTATGGTTAACGCCAACTTTATAAACCACTGGAGCCTAATTTTAAGAGGCAAAAAATTTTAAGCGAACAAAATTTCCATTGTTTTCAATTAGAATTTTGCAAGGAATTCTTTAATTTGTGCCCAAAAATTGAATACCAGCCTAACATTTGACTCCGATGGCGTGCACCTTAGATTTTTAGTTTGTTATAGGTAAACCGTACGGGAATGGCGAATGGTGTGTAAATTATTATTATTTTGGGTAACTGGAAAGAATTAAGGTGAGGAAGCCAAGTTTAGTTTTAGTATATTTAGGTACATTCTCAGTACGGTTAGGCATATTTTTAGTATTTTTTAAAATCCATTTTAGGCTCATCATAAACACGAAAAGCAATCTCTTATTATACAATTTTGAGACAGTTGAGTGGAGCTTTACAGCACCGACAGAACGTGCTAGCGAGTTCACGAAAAAGAATTCGGTGTTTGCGAACGATCGAAGACGGCAAAGCCAGGCTGTTAAGCGAGCACTTGCAACGAAATTGCTTGGATATGAATCAGAAGCTAGCATTAGCATGAAACGATCTGGACACATTGACCGAAGTCAGCGTGCTCAAAGTGCGCCTGTTAAGCAGCCAGCAACAGCAAGTATTCAACGGCATATTTCGAGAATACAAAGTGCAGTTGCAGTACGTAAAGGTAAAGGTTTCGAACAGCCTATTTGTAGTTTTGCTACCACGAGCGACTCAATGACGGTGGAAAACAAGTGGGAATCTACAAAAGATCGAAATAAGGTTATTTTACGAAGAAAAGACGAGACTAATGTAAATATAAAAAACGCATGGAATTCGATCACTCGTGACGGCTTATTGCACGAAAAGATTCCTTTGAGGCCACAAAACGATGTTGCGCCTGCCAGTCTCAACGTACCACGTGTTTTTACGAGGAGTAGATCAGCCCCTGCACATCGCATACGATCAGTTCCGTCGAATGAACGCGGGTTTACTAGCTCGTCTGAAGTGAACATTAAGGTATGGGAAAACAAGCTGAACGTTCCTGCCACGCAGCAACGAAATAAAAGTCGTCCATTTAGTGCTACTGCGGCGGACATGAAAAATCCAGCGGACACTCATTGTAATTTGCAGTTGAAGACTTTTTATCAACAAATTGAATTTGAAGCTGAGCTTGCCAGAAAAAGCTAGAGTGTTGGGATGATTTTGAGTTATTGAAATCCAAGATCGAAACCACTGCATGTAAACAGGGAAGAAATGATGTATTACATTCAACAAACCGGAACCATTGGTTCTTCATAACAGTTTGAATTAAAGGGTTACAGGAGGAGAATTGAAACAAACCAATAGGAAAAATGTGTACATATGATTGAAAATGTTTTGACCAATCACATTATCTTGTTTACGTCATGTGATTTTGGATCAACTTGTAAATAAGCAAAGCTAATTATTTTACACAGCAAATATTTAGGTTGTGTGACCACGCGGGTTTACTACGCAGGGCAGCGTTTATAGTTGTATTTCATTGGAAAGGTTTTGTTCATATTTTGCCTGTGATCAGCGTATGATGAAAATCAGTAATAAATGAAGGATTTTGTTAAGCATTTTTTCTGCCGGGTGACCCCGCCCCCCCCCCACCCAAAGCTCCGTTTTCAGGACTGTACATAGAAATCCTTGTGACTACCAATCTTGAATTGTACACACAACGAACTTACAGGTGTGGATATCATCAAAACGAAATTCCCAAGTCGATATAGGACCAAGAAGATTGCTTTAATGTCGAAATGTGGACTGGAAATGAATAGCGTTCTTTTAAATTTACTAGAAGAAGTAGGTACAGTTTTAACATGTTGCTTCCAGTAATTGTAAATATAATGGTTTTTTGCCAAATTACGTGTAGAACACTAGTTTTGGAGAAGGGGAAGTTGACATGTACAAATTTGTACAGCAAAATGATATCTTTTTCAATGATTTATTTGGTGTTAACTGCCTTTTGTTCCTTAATACAGCATTTGTGTACATTATTAAAATGGACCTTTTTGAGTAAACTCCACCATATTGTTTAGGGGGCAAAGAAAGCGTGATTTTAAATGGCAAGCAAATGGCGAGCATGAAGACGTTCAAAATATTTTAAAATTGATTTTAAAAAGCAGTCTTGTTTTTAATATCCTCGCTTTAAATTATTAATGCCATGGAATTAAATATGGAATTCAATATTGCCACCAAAACAATATGGGTACATAACTTGTGCGTTCAAATTAGGTCAAGCATAATAAATTCTCGTGAAAACCTTTTTAGTCCACTATCAAATCAAGTGATTCTGTTGATATTTTCACGTGAGTAGTTTTTCGTTTCTTAAAACTGCACGCTAAATTTGATGGAAGTTAATATTATGGAAGGAAGTTTATATTTGCAGTAGTTTGTCGTGGCCAAATGTCGTAAGTTCTCACAACCAGACTTTTTTACAAGAATCGGACCACTAGACTTTTTTACAAGTTCTCACAACTAGACTTTTTTACAAGAATCGGACAATTTTGACGTTTTTTACAAAAATCGGACAATTTTCTAAATTTTATGATGTTAATTTTTTGAATTACAGTTGTGAAGAATAATTGTTTTATGTTTTTGCTCTCCCGGGAACCAAACATTACTTGAATTTAGGTTTCATATACATATGAGCTGGAGTCTGTTGTTTTGATCGGATCTACTTGGGTCTATTTGGATTTGTTTTCGTGTAAATTGATATAGCGGAATTGATTTGAAGCGTTAGAAAGGGGCAGAAACATATGTTAAAAAATTTACTAATGTAGCAATAGTATGTATGAATATGACCACAGGGTTAGTTTACCCCATACTGTTTTGGCCCATGACCCACGACCAATTGAATTGGACGTCGTAAAATCCTGTATATATATTGTTTATTCGTATTTACTTTATGACAGAGGGTTTAATTCGTTAGTTTGATAATTCTTAAGTGGAGCAACAGTTTAGATCGTTGCACGGTAATTCTTGAACTTTCAGTTCTTTAGACTATCATGGGGTTTTCAATTCTTTTTGGTTTTTCTCGTTCATTTCTTTTTAGATTTTTCTCGTTTTTCTCGTTTGGTGACAAAAAGAGAGACTTTTTGTCATGTCTAGGTAATTATCAGCTTGCGTGCTGTCTTTTCTAGGCGCAGGCTATGAATGCTATTTTGCGGCTAATGCTAGCTATGAATAGATGATAAATTTCCTGTTGCATTCTTTTGGTTAGAAATAATCCTTTTTCAAAATTCATTCATTTTTGGTAAAATAGCAAATCCAAAATTCTAAATTTCATAATTATGACGATAATACATAGAGGAAAGGGTATGTGTTGTGTTGGTAGGCTTTATACGATAAAAGCGTTTGCAGCCCTATTGGAACCAATTCCTGTGTTTGGTTATGATTTTTTAACTGTGTGGCCGGATAGAAATTGGAAGATTGTTCCGTTTTCTGGTTGCTATGATCAATTATTCATTTTTTAATTCCTGTTTTTTGTATATCATATTTATTTCTTTATTTTAATTTTTCCACGAAAACGAGGCAGAAATTGAACATCAGATTTTTTTTTGTTGCACAGCAACAATCTGCTTTCAGGTCAAAGATTGTGATACAAATATGGCGGGAGAGTTCTACAGTGTTTTTTACGATACGAGGTAATGAAACATTATCCTGCAATATAGAGAAACATGAAGACAACGGTTTTTTTTACAAGTTTGAAGGCAAAAGAATAAACTTGTGAAGTGGTATCCAAAATTGAAGTAAGAGTAATCGAAAAAGGCAGCAGAAAGAGAGGGAGGAAAAGAAGTGTAAAAATAAAAAGCAACCCATCCCAACATAATCGACCGGCCTCGTCATTCCAAGATGCAACAAACAAACGGCAGCATGGACAGGATCAAGGTATGATCAATTAAATGTAGTTTCAGTTGAACTGTATGTATGAATGACGTTAAATTGTAAAAAAAAAAACAGTGAGAAAAAGGGAGAGAGAGAGAGATAATTATTTATACGAACGAATACTACTAATTAGGGTTTCGGATCGGGGACTGTAATTCATCCACTGTGACCAGATGCAGATTTATTTCATGAAAATATTTCAAACATTTCTTTTGAACTTTGTTTAGGCTGTTTGTAAGCCAATCTTTTCGCTAACTAAAGGAAGGCGTTGTCGACAATTGACTTTTGTTTTTGTATCGGAGCTTTCCCTTTAATCCGTGACCCCCTGGCTCCCCCTCTTAACGCCTTTTTCATAACAATAGCACAAAAAAAATGTAAAAGACAGAGAATGACCCCTTAATTGACCCTCTTAGACCCCCTCCTCCCAACTGATCGGAAAAATTCCATTAAAAATAACAAAAATCAATTGTCAACAGCCCCTTTTACCATAGATTATTTTGACAACTTACTTGATCACTGAGTTAAATTGCATGCACCTTCGGGATTTATTATCAAGCAGCTTGCTTTTCAGTTGTTTGAATAAATTTAGCACCTCAAAGTAAACAAATCTTGAACTTCAAAGACTTAGGCCTAGACTAGACTTGTCTACAGATCTTTCAACCATAACATGTTAAATGAATTATCAAATATTTAAATTTAAATATCTGATAATTAATTAAATTTCCTATTTTTTTCTTTTGACCTGACCTGATCTGACCATTCATTCTTTTTATTTATAGCAAACATCAAATCCTATTTATAATTGTTCAAAAACCAGAGGGTTACCAGGATTGCCTCCACTTCCTGAATCATACAGCAAGGAACCATCTGATCTTTACAAGGTGAGAGATAGCCATAGAGGGTAAATAAATATCATTTATCAAGTGATAAATTGTGGGTGAGTGGTTGGTTGGAATATGCCAGCTTGAGGATTATGGAATCATGCAAAAGACAAAATCATACTTTCAGTGTACATTCACACTCAAAAGGTGACTGTGCACATTTTCAAATAACAATCTTTGTTTATGTGAAAAATGTGTGTGTGCTGGAATACAAGTTTCCTGAGAATTGCATGTGTGCACATGTAAAGCCTTTGCAATCACAAGATCTTGCCAGGAGCAGTCAAGCTCTATCAGGCTGAGGGATATCCCAATGTGTCAAAAATCCCAGTGATTTTTATATGTTTTATTAGGAAACAGTTAATCATAGCAAACTTCATTGTAGCTAACATTATTTTTTTTAGATTGTATTGAAGCACAGTGAGCACCCTCCAATAATGAAGGCTTCATCATGGACACTTGCTGTTCCATTCAAGGAAACTTCACACCACAGAACACCAAGTGAATCAATTGCAAATAACTACACTCCTTCTGCAAATAACCTCAAAGTCAGAAATCTAGGAAGAATGAGAGTCTCAAGGCAAAAGTGTATCTTTTTTTGGGAGTAATATGTACCGTGTTGTGCTAAAACTAATTGCTTTTAAATTTTATGTTATACCTGTAATTTTACTCTGTGAACTTCTGGACATCAAAGATATAAAATTTTCTTTGTTAAATATGTTAATATTGTGAATTAAATTTTACCAGAACTGTTATTTATCTCACATTCTAGATTTTCCTGGCTTCTTTCATTTTTTATTACTTTTTCTATTTTTGATAATAACTTGAAGTTTTTTTCTTCTATTTTTGCTTCAAATAACCCATCTTTATGTGCAAACTTCTAATTCTATGTAATGTATGATTTACATAAATTATATTCAAATTTTAATTCAAAAACTATGTATGGCTTCTTTAGCAAAATTCCATCAGAATTTTTTGAATATTTGTAATTTATCAAAATAAGGGCTTCAGTTTTTGTATTTTTATTAAATTCTTAATGTAAAATAGCGCAAGATGATCCAAATCTTTTGAGAAGAAAAACTCCAAGGGCTCATTCGCGAAGTTGTTCAGAAGGTTCTTCTCCTAAAATGTAAGAATTTTTGTAAAGCTTGATGATAGTAAATGAATAAATTTGTAATTTACCAAACATAACAGTATATACTTTGTGAATGATTTTCCTGATGAATTTTTTTCCAAAAATAAATATATTTCATGTCAGGCACCTTGTGTTGTATAGTTACCAAAATTTAAATATTCAATATTTCTAAACTGACATTTAATTTTGTTATGAATCTTATTTGTAGTGAGGCTATAATTTAGTACCATGGTGCTTCTTTAACAATTTGATGCGGTACTAAATTTGAAGAAATACTGGATCAGAACAACAAATTTATTTTGATACCTTTCTGTTTTTAAGCATTTCCTCAGAATGACCGTTTTTCTGTTTTGATCTATGTTTGCCTGAATTTTGAATTATTAAGTTATTTACTAGGCAGTATGTTGCAACATTAGCGGCCTGATTGCTGCAATAGTATTGCTTAAACAATAACCATTATGTCTGGCTTACTATAGCATGGCTACTGCTATGCAATATGTTTTGTTCCGTTCTTGGTCATGCCTGCTGCCATAAATTTTTTTTTCCAGTTCTTAGGCATGGCTACTGCTATTAAAGATTGTCTGTTCAGTGCTTGGGCATTTTAATTTGATTATGATTATTTTGTAGATGGCCACCCAGCAGACCAATGACGCCAAAGCAGCAAGTTGACATCATTCAAACAAAAAATGTTGATCAAAATAACAACGAAATTGAACCTTCTAAAAGAGACCTGGAGGTATTTTTATCATTTTATCAACATGTTGCCTACTTGACTGTACTGGATCAACATGTTGCCTACTTGACTGTACTAGCTTACCCAAAGCCGTTTACAAATTTACGATCACATAATGAAATTTCTGCAATGTTATTAGCTAATTTCAAAATGTAAGCAGACTCATAGGTAGATCAAATACGAGATTCAGACTCTCTAATGCTATGTACATGTAAAAAAAAACTTTTATTTGTATACCACGAAATCTGTGGTGGTCCATATATGGAAACATCAATGCCCTTTTGGAACTATGCCACATCCACTCAGAAATGATTAAACCACCCCGTTCGCTCCATGGTAGTTGTGAAACAAATGACCCTGGAAACAGCACAAAGTTGTATGTAGAACGAAAGTTACACTGCATAAAATCTTTTATTTGGGTTATCTCATACGTTGTAAGTTTTTGTCATTTTTGTTCGGTTGCCAATAACCATTTTACAGTCATCTCTTCTCCGCTTTTAAAAATAAAAGCTTTTGCCCGCGATTATCAACATCCATTTCCAAAATGTTTAAATTTTCCATGCCAGCTATATCAATTGTTTCATTTTGCTTTACTCTTTTGAAAGAAATACCATATTGGCTGATTCCGGTTTACATTTGCAAATTCACAAAAAACTGTTAATAAAATATCTAAGAAGTTTTTCTTGCAGCCTTGGGCCGCCTTAGACCTATTCAGTTTAATTTTTGAAAATACTTTTGCTGCGATTCTTTAATTTTTATGAATCACTTTGCAGTACAAACTTCAATACACTCAATTACCAAGATTTTTGTTTCATTTTAGCGTTATTGCCATTACATAGCGAACGGAATTCCGGCTTCATCAATTCTTCCTCAAGACGAGAATATTCTTAATCGAATTGTTGATAAAAGAATTACCAGTTTGCTTAAAGAAGGTCCCATTCCACTCAAGATTATTGATCAATTAAAAACTGAATTGAAAGATGATTATGATTTCAGTCTCAGAAAGACAATTGGTGAGATATTTTCTTCGCAGCTTAGCTTTAAATGTTTCGGGAGTCTCGATTCCATCCTCACTTCAGTTATGTTACGACGGCAATGCAGAGTTACTCGCTTTTCTTCGCTGAATAAACAATATACTTCTATTGCGCAAATGCATGCTTCTGGATTCAAAAAGTATCTCTTATACCAATAAACCGGGTAAAACCTCCGAGTAAAACCTAAAAAGAAAGTAAAACCCCAACGAAGGAGAATGCCAAAGATAAAGACTTTCTTTCTCTTTTTCGCCTTCTCCTCCGTTGAGGTTTTACTTTCTTTCTAGGTTTTACTCGATTTACTGACATAAAAAGGGAGACCTGTCAAGTCCACTGCAGACGAGACGTTGGATATGTCCATATGATTCAGATAGATAATTTTGATATTTTATCTCAGAGAAAAACGATTTTTCTAGCAGATGCTTAAATTTGATACAATTAAATCCGGTTTCTGGAGGTACCTATTGTTTAAAACGACTTTATGTGATCAGTTTTATCAGCATGTACACGAGATTTTATAATTTTCTAATTGCGCTGATCAATATATGAAAACAAAGCAACGATTTAATTCGATTCAACAGTTTCAATTACATAGCTGGCCAATTAAACAATTCATGAATCAGCATTTTCTCTGTTTTAGAGTATTCCCACAATTTATATATGGGTACATTCCTTTTTATGCTGCACGAATGTTTTAGATGAGAACCCCATTTATAAGAAACTAAAATCAGATTTAAGAAAAGTTACCAAACTCAACTAGTAAACATGTCATTTGCATTTATGTTACAGGAAAGCCCCAAATTTAAGAAACCACTGATGAACAACAGGAAAACGACATAAAATATTCTCAATCTGAAAAATTAGTTTCTAATTATACATTGAAAAATTTGGTTATCTTTTCTCCAGCATTATTCTATCGTGAATACGGCAATTTTATTGATTGTATAACGGATAATGTGTGCACTAAAATAATCGTCCATCCATCCGTCCGTCTTCTTGAACTATACAATTATGCATAGTAGTGATATATTCACAAGAGACTATGAAACAGGTAAGGAACGCTAAGAAATTTAGTCTTTCAACCATAAGGTGAATATTCCTCAAAAACATAAACCTTCAATTTTTGGTAAATCTGGGCATTCATTAGTAAATTTAGTAATAACGTTTTATTCTCTTAAAACTACTACGTGTGCTCTGCTAAATTTAATGCAAGTAATTTGCTAATAACTATTCACTATTGTTGTTATTTGCAGTTGACTATATCCTGAAAGACGAAAGTGAAAGAAGAAGACTGTTTATTGCAGCGATTCCAACACGATTTCAATACAGGTATTTTAAGCAATATTTAATGAACCTGCAGGATTTTAGATGAATTATTATTCTTAACTCTCTTAAGGCCAATTTACAAGAGGGAGGATCACCCTAGTACTAAAATCATCAGCCTCTATTTTCTTTCTGAGTTTCATTTACAAGGCAGCTCCTAATTCTACTGTTTTGGCACTAAGAGCTTAGTCGTAAGATGATCAGCCTTCTTGTAAACAAACTGGGCAGGATGATCCCAGTACCAGTAGGATGATCCTTCTCTACTTTCTTTCTGATTTTATATCGTGATCGGTATGTTACAGTAAATACCCTGTAATAAGAAGCGAGTGGATTAAGAACCTACAAGCTGAAATTGGGAAATTAGAAACCCATTTTATAAGAACCCTTTCAACCTAAAATTTGAAATTTGTAAATATTTGTATATATTAAAAATTAATTTTAAACCCCCTGCATTACTCGTAAAAATTACTACTGATCACATTAAGTTAAGCAAGTTTCTGAATTTTCTTCCAGGGATTCCTATATTTTGAATTAAATGTCTCCAAGCTGCTGTTAAAATTACCTTCATAAGTTGAGAACCAAGTTAAGTTAAGAACCCAGCCTGATTTCCCATTAAATATCCAAAATGTAACTTTTTTAGGCTCACTTGCCAAATTACAGGTTCTTACACGTGGGTTTTTACTGTATATCAAACGTGTTACCCTCATTTTTGGGACGCCAGGTATATTATTTGGAACCCCTCCTAATTTTTTTTATCTTTTAATACTCGTTGCTTTTTTTTAATTATGTTTCGTTATGTTTTGTTGCAGATGCATTCGGGCACCCGTTCCTTGGCACAGAAAGTACGTCTCTGTTAAAGATACTGTTAGTACCTTGCTCTTTACGATTAACCCTGTTATGATGGAATTGCAGAAAATCTGGCATCAAAGGTACGGAGAGTTTTCTTACTGTATTTGAGAATTACGTATTACTGACAATTTTATGGAATGCGCACACAAAGATAATTTTTGTACTAATAAAAGAATTTCTGACTGCTTGATTTAAAGTTTGAGGTAAAGTGCTTTTCTCTGGATTAGGTGGTAGTCATATTTTCTTCTTTTACTTAAAAATAACGGATAATTTACAAAATAGTCTCACTTCTATTTAATAAAATAATATTAGTAAATATGTAAAAATGTAAATTTGAAATTTGTTCTCAGACTAAACTTTGTCTGCAGGAGCTAATTCTAGAAAATTTCTCATTTCAAACATTTTTTGTGAATTTTCATAATGGCAGACTTAGGTCGAAAAGATGGATCGAAACAAGACTAAATGAACTGATGTGGCGACTTTCGAATACAAGAAAATACAAGAATCTTATTGACATTTTCTCTTATAACTACATATTCATGATTTTCTTTTCGATTTCAGGTTTTCACAGAACAGGTTTGTGAGCAATGATGAAATTATTCAATCTGGAATGTCAATGTATCCCCAAGAATTTGAAGCACTGATAAAGCAACAATGTGCAAAAGCCAGGGAAGACCTCATCAATGTGTAAGTACACGTTTTTTTTTTTAAATAAGAAACCAAGTCTCCACCAGTGAAAGTTTCTTAAATTTAGACCATTTTTAACCAATTTTCACTAGTAAAAGTTTCTTAAAAGTTTTCTCAATTGAAAATGAAAAATTCCGTTTTTTAACATGAATTCTTTTTTTCAACAAAAATATTAACAAAAACTGGGTAGGATGAAAAGTTATATACACAATCTTCACTGAATTAATCATCTGACATCATGTCCACTCCATTAATATCATTAAGCATTATGTATCTTCCCTAAAAAGTTCAAAAGTTTCTTAGCAATTTAGTAGTAGAAGTTTCATTCACTAGTAGAAGTTTCTTAAATTTTCGTTGGTTTCACCGGCGAGTTTCTTATCAAATGTTTCTTATAAAAAAGCGTGTATGATTATTGTAGCATTTTTAAAGGTCTGTATATTTCGAGGCATAGTATATGCAGTAAAAATTGCATTTTATAAGAACTAACATTATGAAATTCAACTCTCAAGGCTCTCAAGTTATGAAATTCAACTCTCAAAGCTCTCAAGTTCAAA